>VUQI01055385.1:0-16867 GCA_015106735.1 Paratilapia polleni | reverse complement strand
TATATATATACTCAGCACAAAAAGTAAGGAAATTTGTGTTTGGTTGTATTTCTTTGTTGTAACAATGCTTCTTGGCAATAAATCTCATACCGTTGGAAAGCCTGTTTATTTCCCTTTAAATGGTGCCACATTTGTAAGGAAAATGCATTTGTGGGTTGAGCAGCAGAGCTGAGTATTTGGGTTGCGCCCATGAAGAACTTGCCAAATCTTCTCTGCCAATGCCAAACAGTTTATTCTGCTATTGACTCTTGTTTGGTGTCGTTTATTGGATTGGATGATTGAAGTCTCAAGAAACAAGACATTTTGGTAATTCAACAATTTATTCATTTAACAAACAGGGGCCTCAGCAGCATGTGGAAGAACCATACACAGCCACAACAGCCTGGCACCTCCTCCTCATGCTGGTCACCAGCTTGGTCACACACTGCTGTGGGATGGCATCCCATTCTTCAACCAGCATTTATCACAAGTCAGCCAAATTCTGGAGGTAGTCTCTGATAAATCCCGCTCTGTGGGGGCGAGCGTTGTCATCTTGGAGGATAGAATTCAGTCCCAGACTGTGGCGATACAGGATTGCCACTGGTTGCAGAAGCTCATCTCTATATCTCTCTGCATTGAGATTGCCTCCAATGATGACAAGCCTTGTTTTTCCAGTGAGGGAGATGTTGCCTCACACCATCACACTGCCTCCACCAAATGCTGTTATCCTATCGGTGCAGCAATCAGCATAGCGTTCTCCACATCTTCTCCATACTTTGACCCTATGATCCAATCACCATAGGCAGAATCTGAACTCATCGCTGAACATAATGTTCCTCCACATGTTCAGGTTCCAGTGTACATGTTGCCGACCCCAGCACAAACTGGCCTGACGGTGAAGGGCAGTCATGGCAGGCCTCCAGGCAGGCTTATGAGACCGGAGTTTGGCCGTGTGCAGTCTGTTCCGGATTGTCTGGGTAGAGAGCCGTCGGCCATATCGTCCTACAAACCTTGACTGCAAATCTGTAGAAGGCTGCCTACAGTTCCTAAGTGCTGAAAGAGTGAGGAAACGGTCTTCTTGCGGTGTCATCTTTTTGGGACACCCACTTTGCCGCCTGTCTCTGACATCCCCCTTTATATGGAAGTTGGCCTTCAATTTAGAGATGGTCCTAGGCCTCACTCCAAATAATGACGAAACTCGGTTTTGTGGAACACCAGCTTGAAGTTGCCCAACGGCACGGGCCCTATCCAGATCAGTCAAACGTGGCATGTTTGGAGCAGACACCAACTGACCACTGTAGCAGGGTCCGGCTCACAGGTCAATAGCAGAATAAGCTGTTTGGCATTTGCAGAGAAGATTTGGCAAGTTCTTCATGGACACAATCCACATACTCAGCTCTGCTGCTCAGCCCACAAATGTATTTTCCTTACAAATGTGGCACCATTTAAAGGGAAATAAACAGGATTTCCAACGGTATGAGATTTATTGCCAAGAAGCATTGTTACAACAAAGAAATAATCGACCAAACACAAATTTCCTTACTTTTTGTGCTACGTTTATATATATATATATATATCTCCCCTTGTCCTTTATGCATCCTTTAATTCATATCATATTGAGTCATATTGAGCACAGATATTCAAACTAATGAAAAACATGCTCCATTAGTGAGGAAGTGCTTAAGAAACACTAAAATGTAATCAATTGTTCCTTGGCCCAAAGCCTGGCCACCAACTTTCATGGAAATCCACTCATGGGATTCCAAGATATCCTGCTGACAAACACACAAAGACTGCCTAATGAGGTAACTGAGGCAAACACAAAAAGCTTATTGTAGCTCAGACTGTTTCTTAGACCGTGTTTGGTTTTTAGGACATAAAAGAAAACTCTAAATGTTAAAGGGGATTCTGGGAAGAGAAGAAGACTATTTCTTTGTTATAATGTTGTAGTATCCAAAGATATTAACAAATTTCCTGATATGTTCATTATGTTGTACCTCTTCTGAGAGAACCCCTGTTTACATTTTCATTTGATCCTGAAGGGTCTTGTGAAAGGGGATGTGTTACAGTGCTTATTAGTTAGCTGTGTAAGTTAATAAATGTAATCAGACCTGTGTGCCGTCAGGCTTTCCCAGAAAGTGATGCTCCCGTCAGTACCACGGGTCAGGGCCCAGGCATGTGGCACTCCTTTGGCCTTCGTGCCCACACACACGTATGCATCCAGGCCAAAACCCAGCAGGAGGCTGCACAGCAGGGTGGCATGGTCCTCACAGTCCCCCTGGGGAGGACAGACAATGTTAGACTGGGATCTACTGGTGAGCTTAAAATGTAAAATAAATAAGCCATCTTCATCATCTTAATCAGCTGTTTAGTGCCCTTTAAGAAATTTTTTCCCCCTCTGGTTCAGTTAAGGTCTTATATCTAAGGCAGAGTTATGGTCAACACTTTTAATCCTGATGTGACTTCTCTAAACAGAGCCTACAGCGAGCTCCCCTCTAAGAAGATCATGAGATGTAGTTGAAATCACAGAAAGCCAGTGAGTGGGTCAAGAATGAACTTCCATGTTCAAAAGAGCCTCTGTCTTTCTAAAATGCTGGAGAGAGCAAAGCTGCACGACACAGAATTAGAGGAATCAAATCTTGAAATATTTTGGCTTTAAACTGAAAGTATTTTGATTTTACTGTGAAAATTTTACTTCTTTAACTATGAAATCTTACAACTGTATTCACGGAATATCATAACATTAATTTTAGTCTAAAAATCAATGACGTGGATCCCTAAAATACTAGAACTATTTTCCTTAAAATATTACAACTTTCAGCTTTGTTCTCAACATATTTTAACTATATTCTCAAACCATTTTAAGACTTGATTTTTAATTTAGAAACATTACAACTTTATCTGCAAAATATTATGATTTTATTCCTGTAACATTTTCACTTAATTCCTGAAATATAAGAACTTCATTCCCAAAATGTAACAACTTTTTTCCCCGAAAATATTACTCGAAATATGTTACGACCAAAGAACTTTTAACTTTTCCACTCTCTGGACTTCCTGTTTTGTAGGTGGCGCTTGCAAGATGGTCCAGAATCTCATTGTACCGTGTACAATGACAATAAAGGAACTGATCTCAATTTTTACATTTTTCATAGATTTTATTTTTGAGAAAATAAAAAATAGTTCATTTTATTTAGATTTTTATGGGTTTCTATTGTAGTAGCATACTTTTGTGTATAGATTAGTGATGTCACTGCTCCATGAGCCACAGCATCCATAATTTTAATTTTAGGCATGAAACGAGCAGCAGCAGAGAATTTCTACCCGTGTAAGTTCCACAGAGATAGGGCACAACAGAGATGGGGCATACTGGACTGGTAATCTATGCTGTGTTGGTAAGAATGTGTTGGTATTTTTTATTTTAAGTTGTAAATAATTTTAGTTGTTTAGTCCCATGCACTCCTGCTCATTGAGCTCCAACTTCTGTACAATGGGAAAAGCAGAAATTGGAACTGCTTCCCTAACTTAAAAAAAAAAAAGTCCTGATACTCTAAATATACTTGCAATGTTGTGCATTCAGATTCAGCTTGGGCTCCGTTGGTGTGTGACTGCTTGGCTTCTTCATTCCCACCAATATTTACACTCTGCTGGACTCTCCTACAACATTCACAGAAGAAGTGTAGGTGTGACCTAAACTCACACTGTGACTGCATGTGGTGAAAACGATCCTGATATTTAAGCAGATTTGAACAGACTGAATTCTGTTTTCACACCAGCCTTGTCTAATTCCTCATGTCAGTACAAGAGTCTGTTTAAACAGAATCCAATATCTTGTTCTAGCTGCACTATTAGCCTTTCTCAGAAGTGCCCAACTCACACAAGAAAAGTCTGCTGGAGAGGAAATAAGCTCTGTAGTCATCAAATTGTCCATGACAGTAAGCAACTCTTGTTTCATTCGTACAAGTTTTCCAGTAAAGAGGCCTGGGTTGAACTGGGGATTGCTGCTGCTGCGTGCTGGCTTGGGCTACGGGCAAGTCAGAATGATAGATGTTCCCCAGAAGCGCTAATATGGACAGCAACATCGGAACAGGCTGAGCAGGACTGATGAGGCTAAATTAATTTTCCCTCGAATGAACCTCATAAATCACAGCTGACAAGGGCCACTTTGTGAGAGTTGTGTTGTGTCTGTCTTGCCAGCCGCTCACACAGAGGAGAAGCAGGGAACATTTATCCTGTGGTGGTCTGGGAAATTCCCCGCTATCTAGTCGAGAGATGAAAATGCAACAGTCAGTCAACTCTGCACAAATCCTTCTTTCTCAGAATCCACACAGTCAGCTTTACTCAGAAATGAGGTTAGTGTACACGCAGCTGAATCAAGCTTTCTGACTGTGGAACAAAACTTTACTTTTAGGGGGACAACAAAACATAAACCTGTGACATAACTGAAACCATACAGTGTAGCCAGAAGAAGCTAACTGAGGTAATATGGGGGTATTGTCCTCACAGAGGTTTGTGTGTGTGTGTGTGTGTGTGTGTGTGTGTGTGTGAAAAGCAGTGTTCCTTCAGTTCACTTTAAAGTGCTCATTTCCATCTCCATATTTTTATTCTTGGAATTGACTTAAGTAGCTTTGAATGCCACAAGGTGGCAGTGTCAAAAATATGTGGAACAACAGGTAACATGGGTAAAATTTATGTTCATCTTGGTGCTGTTGTTGGGCCTTTAGCTTAGCCCCCTGCCACAGAGGAAACAGATGTCCTCATATACAAAGAGCATTTTGTAGTGAAGGGGAACAAAGTGTTAAACACAGTGAAACTAACCAATGAAGCCATTGTCTGTGCTTCTTATGCATGGGTTTTTGTTTGGGTTTTTTTTATCTTTGATGTTTTTTTTCGTACTTCTTCCTCTTTATAGTGAGCTTCGTTGTGGCTGCCTTTCCTGTTCAGCCAATCAGCATTCTTCTTATGCATAACATCATCACAGTTGGGCTACGCGTTTGGTTTTTTGGAGGACTCAAAAAGACCAACGCAGGACCATAAATTCTACATTACCAGGAACAATATGACAGCAGGTCTGATGTGGATGAAAATCTACGACCTGACAGTATCCATCCTGCTAAAGACATGCAAACTCATGATTTGCTTCACTGTGCTGAAAAAGAAGTTTGTCATTTTGCTGCTCATTTTTTTCCCCTAACAGTTCTTTTAACAGATCAGTATGATGTTTTCAGAAAACAATGCATCACTTTTTGAAACATTCATTCAATTCAATTCAATTTTATTTATATAGCGCCAAATCACAACAACAGTTGCCTCAAGGCACTTTATATTTTTGGCAGTGGCTCAGGAGGTAGAGCGGGTCGTCTGATAACCGGAGGGTTGGCGCTTCAAATCCCGCTCCATGCCAGCCATTCTGCCGTTGTGGCCTTGGGAAAGACACTTTGCCCACCCTTCCTCCAGTGCCCCCAACACTGGTGTATGAATGTTTGGTGGTGGTTGGAGAGGCAGTTGGCGCAGATTGGCAGCCACGTTTCTGTCAGTCTGGCCCAGGGCAGCTGTTGCTACGGATGTAGCTTACCACCACCAGTGTGTGATTGTGGAGTGATTGAATGTAAAGCGCTTTGGGTGCCTTGAAAAGCGCTATAAAAATCTAACCCATTATTATTATATTGTGTAGCAAAGACCCTACAATATTAGAGAGAAAAACCCCAACAGTCAGACGACCCCCTATGAGCAAGCACTTGGTGATAGATGGAAAAACTCCCTTTTAACAGGAAGAAACCTCCGGCAGAACCAGGCTCAGGGAGGGGCAGCCGTCTGCTGCAACCGGTTGGGGATGAGGGGAAACAGAAGAGAGCAGAGGGAGACAGGACAAAAGACACACTATGGGAGAGAGACAGAGTTTAACAGTAACTAAACATTCATTTGTCATTTTTATCAGTTGAAACACAGTTTGATGTTTGTATCGTGTATTGTATATTAGCATTACAGAACTGTTTTTAGATATGTTTAAAGTGTTTACAAAGTCTGATAGACCAAAGAAAATGTTGAGTGGGGAGTTTGGATGTTAAAGGTAATTTCTCACAAACATTATACTAAATCCCAAAATGTAATAGTATAGCCAACACTTTAGGAAACTCACTCTCACCTAACTTGTCACAAAAGTCATATCCCATCCCAGGATTTATATAAAGTGTAAATGGTGTCATGGCTTCTGTACTCTCTGAGATCTGAGTACAGGCTCAGCAAGTTGCAGATAAATTAGAAGTTTAATTTAGAAGAAAAAAAACATATCACTTTACGAAATATCATTGTTTTGATCTTTGACAATAAGGGTCTAGCAGTAGAGTAAGTGCATTGTCTTTGGAAAATGAAGCATTCCCACTTTGTGGCTGCCAACCGGCCGGAAACGTCTCCTTACCTTCCCTCGACACAGGAAACCCATTAATGTGCACCACTGCTCCTGCTTGCCTCCTCCTCCTCCCACCACCGGGGCTCTCTCGTAGGCCAGCAGGCTGACGAAGCGGGCCGCCTGCCGAGGGCTCTCCAGGAGACGGCCCGCCCGGAGGACACGCACGTAAGAACACACTGGCCTGTTGACGCCATTCTCATCCTGCAGAGCATGCAGACATACACCCAGAGGTAAGGAAACGGCATGTAGTCAGATATAAAATATTTGCTAAACTGGTTAGGAATGTGGCAGGCTTCCTCACAAACTAGAAATACCGTAAATGGGTGTATCACTGGCAGCAGATAAAAACAAGTTGATCTAAGGAACTCCATAATCACTCCATAGGTATGATGGTAATAGAATGAGCACAGATGCTGCCTGGTTAAAAAAGGAACCAGCCTATGAAGTGATAAAATTGTGTTTTTTCTGTACCAAAGACAAACCTGTGCAAAGATCTTGACCAGTTTGGTCTGGTGTGATGGGCGGATCTCCAGGAACTCTCTCCACCATTGTTTGGCATAAACCAAGAAGAGCCTCTCCTTCTCTGCTGTCCTCTGCCTCTCCAGAGATTGCTGAATGAGAACCACACAGTGACATCACTCACTCAATAAGAAGGCTTTGATGTTTCTTTTACAGCGCTGGTTTTATCTCCACTCTGAGCAGAACTGATTCTTCACAGCATTAATGGGATTCTGTTGTAATGAGTCACCCTTAGTTCGCAGAGATTGATTCATGAATAATGAAGCAGAGAAATAAATAGATAGATGAGGAGACCCCGGAGTGCTGACCTGTGTGCTGATGATGTCAGTGCTCAGAGTCTCTGGGAGAGGAGGGTAGAGCTCCAGGCTGACAGTCAAAACACCAGCTGAGACTTTGGATTCACTTCCTGGTGACAAACACACTCTTTACTGAAAGATTTTGCCAGAAAAACAAGCAAAACACATCTCCCTCTTCCACTAGTCACATATTTTTAACATTTACAGTTTAAAAGCTTTTGAGTTCTTGTACTACATTTTCTGCTACTTTTCTACATTACATTTCAGAGGGAAATATTCAACTTTTTACTCCTCTACATTTATTTGACTTATTTAGTTACTTCACAGATACAGATTAATAACACAAAATAAAGTTAATAAATACACATGAACATATTATCATTCATCAAGAGATTTTAAAAGGTGAGCAAAACTCCCATGTCACCTTTTGATAGAGTAGCACCTCTACCGGTGGCAATGTTAAAAGCATGCTCATATTCATGTATCAATAATTATAATCTTGTGATATGCTACACTTTATTTTGGAGTGGACAATTCTGCAGATTGAGTACTTTTACTCAAGTAACATTTCTGCTGCTAGCGTGATATTGCTACTTTCACATACAAAGTTTCTAAGCACAGTATGCAGAATAATCATAGGAAATGCAGACTAATTCACTATACAGTTCATCCTGATACATTGCCCATGGTTATAAGGACATCATGATACAGCAGTATTGCAATACTTGATACATTGCAAAACAATCAGCTACAATACATCAAGACTAGCCTGTGCCAATGAGCAAGAAAGAACAGTCCCAAAAAAGGGAAAAACTGGAATCATGTAGGTATTCACTGCATTGTGGTGTGAAGCCCTATTTGCACGGGGTTAGCATTACATAGTGGCCTTTAGTAACTTATAATAATTACAGAGGTCATCTGTTATCCTTTGAGAATCTGCCAGGTCCATAATTTGTAAAGTACAGTTCAATCACAAATTACCAACCAAATTTTTCCCAACACAGATGTCCTGTGGTAATATTTGTCCCATGTAGATCGGCATCTCTGTGTTTTGGTTCTTTTGCCAAAGGTTTTTGTGTTCTCCGTGCCTTTGTTCTGCGTCTTTCCTGCACGAGAGGTATGGGAACTACACTGGCTATTATATAGGAAATTCCTGATGGAATTTTAGGTGCAAATTCACGAGAGCTTGTGTTGTAGCAGAGCATAGAGACCATTCATAGAGTGAGTAAGCTCAAATCCATCAGAAGGGCCAAATCTTTAAGTATAATTAAATGGAAAACGTGCAGCATTCAGTTAGAAACATTGTTGTCTTGGAAAAGTTATTAAGTGGCAGGCAGCCTGTTACCAGTAACATCAATTCAATTCAATTCTATTTATATAGCGCCAAATCACAACAACAGTCGCCTCAAGACGCTTTATATTGTGGGGTAAAGACTCTTCAATATTAGAGAGAAAACCCCAACAGTCAGATCATTACTCATCATTTTTAAATTGTGTCACTTCATGAATTAGCTCTCTGATTTGCTTTCACTCACTGTTTACGCTGTCTTCCATTTTTCTGTTTTATTCTTCTTCACCACAACATAGCTGACCGTTTACCCTCATTCATCTGATAAGCTCCACCACAAGGAGTGAAGTAGTGACTCTGAGAAGTCAGAATGGCAGGAGAATCCAAGGATAAGGGTAACGTATCACAAGTGGAACAATATGTTACCATATTGATATTATGTTCCACCCTCACTGTAGGCTATGATAAAAATGAATTACAAACAGTGCATATGTGAATAATGAACATACAGGCACAGATTTTTTGTTTGTAATACAATGTTATAGTTTAAAAAAACAACTAGGAGCAGCATTCAGTATTTTTGGTTGGTTGGTTGGTTGTAGAGGCCTGCCTGCATTCTTAAAAATAAAATCAAAATCAAAAGAATTCTTCATTAGAAACTCTCACTGCAGGATCACTATTGCTCACCAACTCCCATCAGCTCAACAGCGAAGCAGGTCTTGCCACTGAGCGAACTCAGGACAGTCCTCCAGTCCAGGAAGTAGGACGAGACCAGCGTCGTCTCACTGGAGGTGTCCGTCTTTATCAGCACAAAGTGCACTGGGTCACACATAGACAGCATGGTGGTCGCATCTGCCATCTTACTGCCTTCTCCTGGAATACCAGAAGTAATTGCAAAATTATACTCTGAGCACAGATAGTTTATTAAGCAACAAGACAACAACTGTTATTTCTGATTGTTAAACAGTGGTGTTTAACACACACCTATGCCGTCCCTCTGGATCTCTAACAGGAAGCCCTCCTTCAGGTCAGGTTCACAGGCACAAGGCACTGGTTTTGATCGAAACCTCTGGCTGCGGAAGTGCAGGTAGAGTGTGAACGTAGAACACACCTGACCAGGTAAGGGCTCCGGCTCCTGGAGGTGCTCCAGAAAGGCTTTGCCTCCAAGCACCTGAAGATACAGATACCTCCTTGATGGGTCGATATTGGCTGAAAGGAAAAAAATGCAGAAGGGGAATGACTTTAGACAAAGAAAACAGACCATGTGTTATAGCTTGCTATAAAAATGATATTTCTTACTTCTTTTCACATGAGTGATATCTTGGTCAACAAAGTGAGTAGCAGGCTTAGAAGGAGATCCTGTTTCTGCTTCTGTGGCTGCTTCCTACCTTGGCAGAACGATAAGACAGAACAGTCAGAAAAGACAGATTTATTCATTCATTCACTGGATTAAAGATATTTTTAAACCATACTGAAGGCAAACTGTGAAAATAATATATAGCTGCTTGAGCTGTTGTATGTTGAGTTGCTGTAATGTTTGAGTTTCGAATCGGTTGAATTAAAAATACTTCTATATTAAAAATAATTAGGTATACATTTCTGAAATTGTCTGCAAAATGTCGGGCAACCTGGGTAAAGTGGAGATCTTTCATCACATCATCTATGATGCCCCTGCGCTGCAGAGCACGTAGGAAATCTGCTTCAGACAGAGACCGACGTGCTGAGCCTTGATCATCCCTCACAGTCTCGGCCAGGACCTCTCGGATCTTCCCATGGATGTCCATCTGACAACCAGAAAAACAACGGAAGCAAGTCACATTCCCATTTCCTTCACCTAGTACATTCATCAGCAGTGACAAGAAGGAAAGGAAATTAAATCATCGTGCTGGCACCGAGATCCTGAGATGTTACTATTTTTGTTTAGATCTTACATGAAAAATATACACACGCTTGTTTGATCTAGCGCTCCCGCATTTTGACCTTAAGAAATGAATCTGTGTATTCTAAAAATCCTCTCAAGAAAGACTCATTTCCATTTTAAATTAATCATGTCTAAGGCTTTTCATCCCACAGCAAATTCATGATGGATGGATTTTCCTCATCGCTGACACCACTTCAGTTTCTGTTTGAAAGATCCAAACCATTTCATTTGGAAAGTCTGAATATGAAGGGAAACCAATCAGGAAATGTTTTATGCCAGTGAACCTATAAGTAGATCTAAAAAAAAAAAAGCATAACTTTGTGATACTAAACATTTTCTTATTCATTACCTGCTTATGCTCTTTTCATTCGAATCAGCAACAAATGCAGGATCGATATTGAACTTGCTTCAAACGCGAAGCTCTTTTTACTCCTGTTGTATTTGTACTGTATCTGCCTGCAGACTGCAGGCTTGACAGGAACCTCAAATTAGCTCGGAGGATAGCACTGACGCTTCCTAATAGGCCGTTTAGTGGTACTAGGTCGTAAAGTGTGATTTCTCATATGTGCACATGCGAGTAAATATCAATTTGCGACATTAAAAAAAAAAAAATCAGTTTGCCCACTACAAACAACAGCTCTCCCCCTCCATTCGTACCTATATAGCCATGTTTCTTAAAGCATTTGACATTCAACTGTACATTGTTTACAACTTGAATAGAAAAAAAACAAAAAAAAAACCATGTAGCTTTCTCACCTTGAGCAGATGGTTGTGAATGATTTGCTTCAGCTCGGAAACTTTCTCTGGAGGCAGCGACATTATTGCTATCAACTGCGGTCAGGTCTTTTTAAGGCCAAATTGGCTAGCTAGGCTAGCAAACTAGTACTGGTAAGAACATGAAATAACGGCGTGTCTTCTTATTTGAGCTATATTGGAACTTTGCACGCATCTGTCCTCTTTCGGACGACAAAATTTCTCGTTTTGACAGCCACAACTACCAAAACGGTTTAAACAGTGGCGGAAAAGAGAGCGGGAAGCTTTCTCCACTGATGCCTGACAGCGTCCTCCGGGCAAAAATCAATACCTCAAGTCAGCACTAAAATTATACCATTTACATCCATCGCCATATCAGTGATGACATAAGCTTTTTTTGTATACGTATAACGTTTCATTTATATTGACTAAAAAGTTACCATTTTATTCAGGGATTGTATTAGGTACCCCAATGCCGTCACGAATTGCGACGACCCGTAAAGGGCCCTTAAATTGTAGTTCAAATCATATTTACTATTTTTTTTAATGTAAAATCTAAGCCGAAGAGTTTTATAGGAAGGCAAAGTCTAAATAAATTAAATTATATTATGTATTGAAATGAGAATAAAAATGTAAAAAAAAAACTTGTAAGTTTAAATGATTCAGAAGTTTTACGTACCGTTTTCCATTTCATTCAGACGTAGAAGAAATGCCTTTTTGAAGTTTATAATCAGCTGTAAAATGTTTGCCTTTCTGAATATAAAACTTAGTCAAAAGAATAATCCCATTAGTCACATACACTGAGTGGCAACACTCCTGTCAAAAAACAAACAAAACATTTTAAAGAAAAGTACATTTATGGTAATTATGATCACCAACAAAAAGGAACCATTTACTCCACAGCTGTTTTGTTTGCGAGCAAAACTGAAATATAGTATTACAATATCCATCAATGTCTTAAGTTTCTCTAGACTTTTTTTGTATAAAATTTGCCAAAAACATAAATAAAAATAGCAACAATGTATCCTATTCAACTAAGATTCTCCAACAAAGGTGGAGATATACAGATTTTTTTTTTTTGTCTTGCAATCAAAAGCCGGTTCTTACTCCATATAAAACAAAACCTTTAAAGAGTGAAATAACACCTGAGGGGACATTGGAGGATTCTTTTGAAGGAACAGAGATTCCACAGAGCTGAAACTATATATCTTGTTTAAATATTATTGTTAAAAGCAAATCTTTTTTTTTTTTATGTTAATGGCCCCCAAGAAAAAGACAGAATCCAGATTTTCATTACGTGTAAAGGTCCATGGAATACATTCAGTATGTCCTCAGCTACACACACAGTCCCAGACGAGACAAAATGAAATTACTACAGCAGTCAATGCGAGCATGGCCACTTCTTGAAATATTGAATCAATTCCTGGAATCCACAGTGAGAGGCCTCCAGTCTGGCTGCATTGATTTAGCTCATGGTCAGAATGAAATTATGACTGTAACAGCACAGCAGTGAGGGGATGGGAAGAGCTGTGGGTGGTCCGGCCTCGATGTAAAGCTGCTTTACCGACACAGAGTTAAATAAAAACAGACAAGCAGGGTTTGGTAAAAAAAAAAAAAAAGAAATGAATGTTTTATTTTTTTTACGAAGTATTTCATGTTTGTTTTTTTGTCATCAAAACTCCTCTTCTGTCATGTTCGACACTGCAGCTCAGCAGTGTACAAAACTCCCCTGAAATCGTACATGGAAAACAACGAAGGAATGGAATGTTACGGTTTTCTGGGGTTAAATGAGAAAAATCTTAACAAACAAAAACACAAATAAGCAATGTTCTACAGTAGCCAATCAAACATTTCACTTCAGGAGTCGGTACATGCCAATGACACATTGTGCAATCAACTCAGACACAAGTGATTGTACAACACCTCCGAACTGGTCAATGCAGTCTAAACGTGTTACTCATGTTATGTGCAACACAATCCTTTTTCTGTACTGATCATGCTGAAAAATCCGGGAGCGTACATTTTTCTATTTAACACATTTCAAGGCACATTAAAAACTCTATCATCCAGCCAACAAAGACAGTCTCTTCTAAATTTAAATCCAAGGTGCTCTGTTTCAGCTTCTAAATTGCACTATTATAGCTTCAGATTGGTCCCAGTCAACTGAAAACCAATTTGGTGTTCATGTGGGTTCAAACTAAGGACAGACTGCAGAATGGTACTATGCCTAGCATCATTTTGTAATACAGGCATCAGTTACATCAGAGATCCAACAGAAAATACATTCTACATAATGGGAGTATACCAGAGTTAGTCATTAAGAGCTTGTCTGACTGTTACCTTCCTAAAACGGGCTGCTATGCTTTGGTTGCCTCAAAAAAAAATACAACAGTGGGATTACCTGAACATACACACACACCAACCCATCCAGTGGGTAAATAACTTGGAGAGGGACCTGACAACTTTTATGATCCATGTGACAGCTAAAATATGCAGGCAAAAAAAAAAAATAATAAAAATGTGCACATATAACAGAAAATGAACATTCTAGCTAAGTTTGAAACATTGGCAAGGCGGCTCCCTATGAAGTGCATTTTGCATTTCCAAAATATATATCTGGCCATGTTGGGATGCCCTGCTAAATGTCAATGGAAGAACAACTGGTGGCCTGGAAAACGTCTAAATGCATGCATTTCATTACAATAAAACAAAAGAAAGCAAAATCCCACAGCTGACCTCTTGGCTCTGGAGTTTTCCTACGCATCTACAGTAGGATGGACAAGTCAACACAAGTCATTCTGAAATGCAAAATGTAAAACGTGTTCATCAACACACATCTGACGATTACAAATAAAGAATGCAAAAATAAACCTGTCACTATATATTTGTCTTTGTACTGCACCTTTAGTAAGTTTATGCAAAGCCATTTTTGCTATGATACAGTACATTCATCAGCAGTGACAAGAAGGAAAGGAAATTAAATCATCGTGCTGGCACCGAGATCCTGAGATGTTACTATTTTTGTTTAGATCTTACATGAAAAATATACACACGCTTGTTTGATCTAGCGCTCCTGCATTTTGACCTTAAGAAATAAATACCCTCAGTTCTGCACGTTACCGTCTAAATATAGAGAAGTACCTAATCCCAGGTACCGGTGCAAAATAGGAGTCAGTTTTAAGTGACCCACAGTGCTTCACTGGGAGTACATCCAGTACAGCAGGCCTATGGCCAAGGCAGCCCCGGCGCCTGCGCCGACGTTGAGCAGGATGGGCCTCCAGTACTGCCACTTCTCTTGTTTCCTCTCAGACTCTGTCAGTCTCTGTTTTATCTGTTGGACCTTCTGTGCCGTGCTGGCAATCCTCTCCTCACGGTGTCGCTTTCGGACACTGAAACAGGAGACAGAGTTCAGCAGTCTTAACAAAAAAATAAAGAAAGCAAGAAAGAAAAATCCAGGGCGAAATTCACTTTAATCTCACACACAGTGCCACTGCTGTAGCAAAGATTTATTACACAAGAATGACAAATGAAAGGAGGAAGCCTGCTTTCTATGTGGTCTAAAAGATAAAATGAACCTCAGCGTACAGATGCAAACGAGTCAGCAAATTTCAGAGCTTAATTTTGAATCCGCCAAACTTCATTTTGAGGTGCTGAGCAGTTACTTACTGCCCAGAGTTGTCCACCATATTGTGGTCTTGGCTGTCTGGCTCTCCTGCCAGCAGGTGGTCTCCTGAGGGGGCCTGTGGCTCCAGGTGGGGTCCGTTGGGCCTGTTGTCGTTGAGGTGAGGCCTAGGTGGAGGCGGTGGAGGTGGCAGATCTGGCTCAGAGTCATCTCTGGACAGCTGTCTCAGCTCGTTCTGCCACAGGGGATGAAATTCAGAGAAAAAACCAAGAAGGAAAAGTTCAGTTCACTTTCAACTTATGAGAGAGGAAGAGAAAAGTGCTTCTGTTTGCAAACTAAAAGCTGAATTTCTCGATTAGGAAATATGCTGGTCAACATTCTTATCAACTCTGCACTTGAAAGCCAAATTAATCTTTGCTGTTACAGAGCTTTAGTTTGCAGCCTAAGAGACTTATTGGAGAACCTAAAGTTATGGTAAAGCAAGGGAACCTGGTAAATACAAATGATTAAATAGCTTGTGTGTATAATAAGCTCTTTACAGACACAGGATATGGAACATCACTTGCTTCAATCTGTTCAAGTCACTCTCGGCTTCAGACATTCCTACATCACTGTCAGAATGAGCCACAGTACTCGAAAAAAAAATTATGTAGTAAGTGTGAGATCTGACAGTCTGTCAAATGATATAATCTTGGTGGCCATTATTTTGTTAATTACAGAGGCCCTATTTGTTATTGTGGGAAAGCATTTATACACACTTGAGTAAGACGATTATTAAACTGCAGCTTATAAACTGTTATGCATGCATACATGCATACATGCATACATGCATACATACATACATACATATACATACATACACAAACACACACTTCAGGGAGGCAGCATTCATGACACCCAGTGAATTCACCAGAACATTAGCTGCAATCCAACATAGAGACCCTGAGGTAGGGAGCTAGTAGGTTAAATATAAGCCAATATCCGATCACTCCGTTTTGAACAATTTGTTCCCACATGCGCCTCTGCCGGGTAACGCGTAAAAACGTTTAGGGCTGCAGTGCATGTGTGAAAACGGCTCGAGTCTGTGCAACATGGACTAAAAGTGGGGTGTTTCACTTCAATTTTTTTTGTTTTGGTTTAGGGCATTCTCCAAAACAATTTCTTTAAGCGAGCTGAGCTGCATGTATTTGGACTTTCAAAGTGAGTAAGGAGTGCATCAGGCTCAATAACTTAGAATTCCTTTGTCGGCCTGTATAATACTCTTTTTTTTTTTTTTTTAGATAGATGTTTAGATTGATATTTATGGTTAGGAAATGATGCTTTACACTGCTCTGTTAACAGATTGGAGTTTGATAAATACAATGTACATAAAATGAATAAAGGCAAAAACTCTCCATAGCTCCTTGGTATTGTAAGTGCTGGCTCACTGTCACACCCACAAGGCTTCCTGCGACACAGGAGAAAAGTGTCGCACCGTTCACGTTTTTAGTTCTGTTTTTTCCGACAAGTCAAAATGCCGTTAGGAGTATTGTACTAAAACACACTTCAAGAAAATATGAGTCTAAGATTAGCTAATTCCAAACCTGGCAAACTCAAGCAGGAGTAGTAAAATAGGATTACGATATAAACAAAGTCTTTAACACGTAACATTTAAAGCTACTGCTGGCAGAGCTTGACAACTCTGGTGATCACTTCATTTTTTTCAAGGTTGTATTTTATGCAGGCTGTGTCGAAGTACATTTTGTGTCAATGCAGCGCGAGAACATTCAGACAGGATTTCTGCAGGTTTCAACATGTTCAGTTGAAAACTTAAGACTTTAATGCTACAAAGAATGCAATTTAAGACCCGTTTCCAAGCTGACCTAAGTATGAAAGGATGGTGGAAAACCAACGGGGACCATATGGCCTCGAGCCATTTACTGTTCCGTCCATTTTTAACACCTCCCAGGAGTGAAACACAATGACTTCCAGAGGTGGCAAAAGTACAGACATTCTTCACTTAAGTAGAAGTACAGATACTTGTGGTAAAAAAATACTCTGGTGAAAGTTGAAGTACTGATTCAACTTTACTTTACTCAAC
>VUQI01055384.1:0-19815 GCA_015106735.1 Paratilapia polleni | reverse complement strand
CACGAACATGATTCCCATGAGCATTTCTTCTCCACTTGCCTCTTTTTTACTTCTGATGTGTTTACATGCCACTACCTCATGTCATTTGTCTTCTCTCTCATGTGTTCTCCTTTTTTCACTTCTATTTCCCCTCAGCCCCCAAGCGGTGCTGCCCTTCCCTGAGCCTGGTTCTGCCGGAGGTCTCTTCCTGTTAAAAGGGAGTTTTTCCTTCCCACTGTTGCCAAGTGCTTGCTCATAGGGGGTCGTCTGACTGTTGGGGTTTTCTGTCTAATATTGTAGGGTCTTTACCCTAAAATATAAAGCGCCTTGAGGCGACTGTTGTTGTGATTTCGCGCTATATAAATAAAATTGAATTGAATTGAATTGAAGTTATTTGGAATGCCAGAGGAATGCTTTTTCAGTTCAATTCAATTCAGTTTTATTTATATAGCACCAATTCCCCAAAACAATTCCCAATTCTCCAAAATATTCACTTTTTAATGTAGGGTAAAGACCCTAGAGAGAAAACTCCAACAATCAGATGATCCCCTATGAGCAGCACTTGGTGACAGTGGGAAGGAAAAACTCCCTTTTAACAGGAAGAGACCTCCAGCAGAACCAGGCTCAGGGAAGGGCAGCACCGCTTGGGGGCTGAGGGGAAATAGAAGTGAAAAAAGGAGAACACATGAGAGAGAAGACAAATGACATGAGGTAGTGGCATGTAAACACATCAGAAGTAAAAAAGAGGCAAGTGGAGAAGAAATGCTCATGGGAATCATGTTCGTGGAAATCCCCAAGCAGTCTGAATGTATTGCAGCATAACTAAGGAATTTTATCAGGCCCTCTCCTGTGGAACCAGCTCCCAGTTTGGATTCAGGAGACAGAGACCCTGCCTGAGACTGTTTCTGGTAGAGGTCTCTTCCTGTTAAAAGGGAGTTTTTCCTTCCCACTGTCACCAAGTGCTGCTCATAGGGGATTGTGTGATTGGGGTTTTGCCTCTTATATTGTCGGGTCTTTACCTTACAATGTAAAGTGCCTGGAGACAACTCAAGACTGAAATGGCGCTACATAAATAAAATTTAATTGAATTAAACAGTGCTTTATTTGTTACTGTAAAAAACAAAATGCTTTACAATTTTTTCCACTTAATGATACATGCACTCACTCACTGATGGCTGACAACCAACCGGGAGTAATTTTGGTTCCATTTCTTGTCCAACACTTAAATGTGGACAGGTAGATCCAACCGTGTGGTTGGATCCATTCTCACCCCTGAGCCATCACTGCTGTATTTGCTCTAATTTTACATCTTAAATCAGTGACCTGACATTAACAGAATGCTTCTAGATGTTTGTTAAAAAAGAAAAAAGAAGCCCAGTCTTATAAGTAGAATAAATGTAGGCTCCCAGTCAGATTTCAGTACTATTGTAGCACACAAATGTGGTATTGACGTTTACTTTGCCTACAGTGGTATTCCAGATGTCCCCTTTGCCAGCGGGCTGGACACTGTGATTTTATATTCCTGCACTAGCACCTCCAATTCTACCACAGACAATGTTTCCTCTGGCTCTCACTGGTCTGCCATACTGTTTCATGACAAAAACACATGTGGAAACCCTGCAAAATTATTGCTTATTATTATTAAATTATGTTTGTCAGATTACAGGTAACAAGGTGTGTCTGTGTTGTTAGTAGATAACCCGTACTTTCTTTATGTGTGCATGTTCCTGATTCATTGATTTGTGCTGTTCTCTGTAGACTGTAAAGGGCATTACTAAAATGAAGTGACTGCATCTGTGTCTATAAATTACACCTGCAGAACCTTCTTCTCCCCCATTGCTAATTTGCTCTGTTCAGTAAATCAGGCCCTTATAGTTTAAGGAAAATGAGTTGTGTCATGTGAGTATAAACAAAAACTTGAGGAGAGACAGACAGAGCTGCTTACCTTCTTGGCTCCAGTGAGGGCAGCTTTTGTCAGTTTCCTGTAGCAGTATTTAGCATAGCTGCTAATGGCTACCCCTTGAGCAACAGAAAAAGACAACATATGAACAAAATTAGAAGACTGACCTGGTTGTCCTAATTTGATTCTTTAGCATGACAACAAACTCAAACATTCAGCCAGTCTGTGGAGGTGCAGTATGTCATGATGTCAACCACTGGTGTTGGATTACCATTTTGTAGACTTGATTATGACACTTTGGTTGTTGCCATCTTGGATTTGAAGTAAGAAGTATCCATATTTAGATGATAGGGTGGAGCTGGTGAGTAATACTTGAAACCTGCCTAGAGAAACATCCCTCTCTTTGAGGCCTAATATCTATCTTAACAATGAAATTATTTTCAAAAGCATACTTACCAGTAAGAGTGAATTTAGCTAATGACATCATAATGACGTGAAAAAGCATGGTAGCGACCATAGACAGTTGAATGTCAGTGAAATTCAATGACTTTTAGCAATGACAGGCGAACTGTTGCCAATGTGAAGTTAGAGTAGAAAAGCTCTAGAAAGTATAAGTACCAGTCCATTTACTGCACTTTAAAGTAATTCAGCACTGGCTTCATTTTTCAGACCTGGTGGCTACATCCATCCTTTATGAGATCTTGTATAAATAAATTTGTAAATGACTTTACTTATACCTTTGCACAGTATTATGTATATTGAGTGAACAGACAAAGATTCATTCAAACAGAGAAATTATAAGAGAGAGACATAGCACTTAAAGAATCCTGAATTGAAATCTATGGGAAAATTCCATATCAGGTGGTGGTAGAAGTATAAAAATGGCTTTTAAAACCTTTTTTTTTTTTTTTTGGAGGAAATTCAAGAAAATTTTGAAGTTCCAAGTAGCTTTACAAATTACATTTATGGCAGTTTAACTTGAAAAAGTTTCCCTCCCAACAAAACATTAAGGTGAAGTGTAATCTAAAAGGTAAGACAACCAGCAGCACATAAGGTTTTCAGTCTTAGTTTCCCTTTCAATTTCAACCAGAGTGAAATGTGGGGTTTTCTCCAAAGTTTAACCAAATACAGAACTGTGCAAAGGTCTTGAGCCACCCCTCATTTCTTTATATTTTGCTTCCAAGGAGCCAGACTTTCTTGTAATTTTTTAAAGTGGTCTTGAGCAATAGCTCTCCAGGCTTTATAAAACTCTTTCAAAGTTTTTATTTGGACATTGACTGCTTTTTCACTCATTTTCAGTCCAGTGCTTGTACCTGACCATTCTGAGAGGAATGTTTTTTTTTGTTGTTGTTGTTTGTCAAACCACTTAACACTGACCTATGAATCACTCAAGCAAAAAAGGCACCTAACTCAACAGATGAACCAGTCTACACACAACAGACAACTTAGCAAAGAATCAATTTTAAATTGTATCTTTAGGCACTTTGTTATTAGCAGCCTGTCACAAAAACACATCATTTGTTCTCATTTGAATTTCCCCCAGTTGAATCTACAAAAAATGCCAAAGATAACAGTTTGACATCCATAAAATAATATTATTGCACCAACAAGGCAATTCCCAAAGAGGTATTAGCCCAAAACTTGGCATATCTCGACATGGTATACAGTATGTCCTTAAAAAACTTTACAAGTGAAGGTCAAAAGAAGTGGCAGGCCTAAAAAGCAATCTGGTGAACAGTATCTGAATCAGATGAACAGTATCTGAAAGTCATGTCCTTAAGAAAAAGGAAAAAAATCCAGCAAAGACCCAGCACAGGGCTTGAGAGGTGCATCTGGTCCTTCAGTTGATCCATCTACTCTTTGCTGAAGCCTCATCAGAAATAGTCTCAACAGAAGGGTGGCTGTCAAGAAGCCATTCTTAAGGAAGGTAAACAGGGAGAAAAAGCTGAGGTATGCCAAATTACTCAAGAACTGGACTGAAAATCAGTGGCAACAGGTCTTATGGAGTGATGGGAGTGACTGTGGCTCAAGTGGTAGAGTGGGTCATCTACTAATAGTAAGATCAGTGGATCAATCCCTAGCTCCTCCAGTCCATATGTTGAAATATACTGAACCCTGAGTTGTCCCATCCGTGTGAGTGTGTCTGTGTAAATGTTAGACAAAGTGCTTAGGTACAGATAAAAGCACTGTATGAATGTGTATGAGACTCAACTTGAGTAGAAAGGTACTATATAAGTACCAGTCGATTTACCATGATAAATCCAAATTTTAAATTTTTGGTTCAAATTGTGGTCAGTATGTACAGAGAAGTTCAGGAGAGAGCTGACTGGCACCAGCTTCATTTTTCAGCATGACAATGATCCCAAACACACTGCCAATCCAGTAAAAGCATACCTGGATACAAAAGATGCAATGCAACACAGTCAGTCATGGACTGGCCTCCCCAGAGCTCGGACCTCGAACATTAATAAAGCAGTGTGGGATCATCTGGACAGAGAACACAACAAAGGGCAGCCAACATCCAAAGAAGAGCTTTGGAATGTTCTTCAAGAAGCCTGGAGAACTATTCCTGAAGACTACTTAAAGAAATTACAAGAAAGCTTGCCTAAGAGAGTTCAGGCTGTGGTCATACCAAATATTGACTGTCAAGCTGGTTAGAATTGTGCAAACTCTGTTTTTGCTTTATATACTTCATTTACATACACACATTTGTATGTTTGCACATTTCAATAAATCGCTGTACCTATTTCCCATTTTTCTAGCAACATATAAAGAAATGAGGGGTGGCTCAAGACTTTTGCACAGTACTGTGTGACTTAATTCATCAAAGTCTAACATTGGGTTGTAGTTAATGCCTACTTCAAATGTAGATGCCAGACTACACAGATCCATATAAAAAGCTCAGTGGTGCTGATAAACCATTTTGGGGGCTTTGTGAAAATAACAATTTAAAAACATAACAAACACTCACTCTTGAAACTGGGAATATTATGACAAACGAGTAATCAACAGCAGGCTGAAACATAGTGCCTTGCGCAGTTTTTCCACCAGTCGGCATCACTGATGGTTGGATGTGGTCAGAAGTGTGTTGTGTTACACCTGTAACCACACACATCTATAAACACTGTAGAAGTATGAGAGGTTGACGTAAACATTTTGGGCATAAGCACCTGTGTACATCAGGAAATGGAGCAGATCAGGTATTAGCAAATAAGAAACTAGCTGATATTTTGGACTGCATTTACATAGTGCTGTTGTTGTTACTGTACAAGACAAAGTGCTTTACCATTGTTACCACTTACTGATAGCTGACAACCACCTAGGACTTAGTTTTGGCTCAATGTCTTGTGAAGGCTTCCTTTTACTATTTTACTTTTTTATTGTCTGGTTTTAGTGAGTTTTAGTTCTCTTGTTTATTATTTCTGTTCTATGCTTTTATTCTTTTTATTTATCATTTATAGTCATTTAGTGTTTTTGTTTTAACATAATCTCAACTCTAACTTAATTGTATCTATTTTGTTTGGTGATGATGATGATGATGATGATGATGATGATGAATCACCATCATTATTATTATTAGCAGTTTTCACCACTTAATGCAGAACACAGAGCTATCTGTTATTCAACCTGTAAACCTGCAGGGGGAAACAGAGCACCACTACAGCATTATTCTGGCTGACATTTAGACAGAGCAAGAACTAGGGTATGATTAAAAAGTTCTGAAAGGCAGTTTATCTAATGTCTCCGTCTGTGTGTGCTGCTCATGGATGATGGCTTGTGGATGTGTGACATTATTTTGCAGATGACATGGCCTTCAATACAAAGCTTTCTGTAGCAACTGAATGGGGAACATGGGATTTGAGTTTACTGGTCATTGATTTTCTTGTTAGACTAAGAGCATAAGCTGGTCTGAAGATTGTATGCAGTTTCTCCCTGATCCTATTTCACCCTGGAGTACCCCACAGACTATCCCCAGACCAAGTTAGATCAATCTCCATCTATTATAAAAAAAATTAGACAATTTTTTAAAATTATCTCTAAGGTGCAGGAGCTGTGTAATTGTACTGCAGAGCTTATATATATATATATATATATATATATATATATTAATATATATATATATATATATATATATATATATATATATATATATATATATATATATATATATATTTAAAAATGTGATCAGAAAAGGCACAAATTTGACACTATGAATTTCAACTGAAATCAGGAATAAAGTGGATCATACTGACCAGAAGCAACCTGTGTCATACAGTGAAAGACTGACCTGGACAGTTGAAAATACCTAAAATGTCAAGAAATACTAAAACAGTCAATCTGTTTCATGGTTACTGGTATGTTCTAAGTGGAGCTTGCATTCTAGAACCAAACAGGAATATCTTATCTGCTAAATTCTCTACAGAGTAAGGGCCAGATTGTAGATGTGAAAAAGCTGTTGTTTCTCTTTAACAACTCTTATATTATGATGTAGAGCTATGGTATCATGTATACATGTTTGTGTTTTAATAATGACTCCAGTTTGGCAGGGTGGCACAGCAATAGTATAGCGTGGCCACAGTGCATTTTTTTGTTTCTTAGCCAGACTCTTTTTACAGCACATGGACAATGGATTAAATCATGTCTTCGACTGCACAAAACCGCTACAGCATAGAACAACCATTGTGCATGATGACACAGCCCTCCAGTCATGCCGGGGGTGGGATATTGTAAGTGGTATTTAAGGAAGCAAAATGCTTACTATCAAGAGGGTGGAGGTTAGTTTCAGGTTAAAAACAAACTTTTGTTAATCCTCTCAAAAAGGTGGCTTGCCAAGGGCTATTGCCATTGTTACATTTACCACATTCACTGAATGCCTGTTCTTCAAACTTGATTGACAAAAAAGTCAGAATCAACAGACAAAAGAAAAATGGACACTGGACACAACAGTGGGTCACTATCCCATTTTCTGGGGTCCAGGTCTGTCCAAAAAGGTCACTGTGCTCCATTAGAAAACTCTAGTGACACACTTTTACAACTACAAGGAAAAAATAACATACTGTTTGGTAATGAAAGGAAATGCAATTCAATTCAATTCAGTTTTATTCAGCTAGGCAGACCCAGCTTGTCCTGGGCTTGTCCTGCCCAGGGGATGTCCCCTGGGGGGAAGACATGCCTGAAACATCTCATCTAGCAGGCATCCTAGTCAGATGCCCAAACCACCTCCACTAACTCATTACGATGCAGAGGAGTAGCGGCTCTACTCTGAGGCCTGTCTGAATAACCAAGCACCTCGCCCTATCTCTGAGGAAGAGCCCAGCCATCCTTTGGAGGAAGCTCATTTCTGCTGCTCATATCCACAATATCATTCTTTCAGTCACTACCCATAGCTCATGGCCATATATGAGGGTATCAGCTGGTTAATTGACAGCTTCGCTTTCACACTCAGCTCTCTATTCACCACAACAGATTGGTATAAGTGTCCGCATCACTGTTAACGGCACACCAACCAGCTGATTTCCGCTGCCACTCAGCTAGCCCTATATATTCTGTCCATAAAAGCTATGAACAGCATCAGTGAAAAAGAACGGCTTTAGTGAAATCCAACACACACCGGGAACTTGTCCGACTTAATACCGCCACATGTGAACCAAGCTCTCACCACAGTTGTACAGGGACCAAAAAGCCCATATCAACAGGCCAGGTACCCCATACTCCAGAAGGCCCCTCACCGGACACCCCCACCCCCCACCGGACACCCCAAGGGAAGCAGTCAAATGCTGTCTTCAAGTCCACAAAACATATGTGGAGCCAACACGAATTCACCCTCAGATAGCCTAGAGAGGATAACGAGCTGGTCCAGTGTTCCACGACCAGGACGAAAACCACATTGTTCCTCCTGAATCCGAAGGTTCAACTAATGGATGGACTCTCCTTTCCAGTACGCTGGCATAGACCTTCCCATGGAAGCTGAGAAGTGTGATCCCCCTGTAATTGGAACACATCCCCAGAGCTGGTCCAATTTTCCATGACCAGGACAATTCCTCTCCAGTACCCTAGTACAGACCTTCCAGGGAGGCTGATGATGTTGATCCCCCTGTAACTGGAGCACACCCTCCGGTTTCTTTAAAAGGGCAACCACCACTCCAGTCTGGCAATCCAGAGGCACTGCCCCAGACCTCCATGAAACCTTGTAGAGGTGTGTCAACCAGGACAGCCCCACAATATCCAGGGCCTTAAGGACCTCAGGGCAAATCTCATCCACCCCAGGGGTCCTGCTACTGAGGAGTTGTTTAACTACCTCAGTGACCTCATCCTTAGTGATGAGTGTATTGTCACCATCATCCCCAGGCTCTTGCCTCCTCTACAGAAGGAGTGATGGTGGGATTGAAGAGATCCTCGAAGCATTCCTTCCACCACCCGACTATGTACGTAGTTGAAGTCAGCAGCACCCCAACCCAGCTGTATACAGTGTGAGTAGAGCACTGCTTCCCCCTCCTGAGTCACCTGACAGTTTGCCAGAATTGCTTTGAGGCCATGGAGCAAGACTTCAGCCTTGCTTCATGGCCTCACCAAACTCTTCACACGCAAGTAGCTAGTGTCCATCATCTGGTGTTCGGCCTTACCACCATGACAGGCAACGAACACCTTGCAGCCATACCTCCATACAGCTGCTTCAGCAATGGAGGTATAGAACATGGTCCATTCAAACTCGAGTCCTGGATCCTCCCCCACCACCTGATCCAACTCACCACCTGATCAGTTAAAAGTTCAGCGCCTGTCTTCACCTAAGTGTCCAAGACATGTGGCCATATGCCTGCTGACACAATTACAAAATCAATGACTGACCTGCAACCTTGGGTGCCCTGGTGCCACATGCACTTATGAACACCCTTATGCCCAAACATGGTGTTCACTATGGACAAACTGTGATTAGCACAGAAGTCCAATAACAGAACACCACTCTGGTTCAGATCAGGCAGGCTGTTCCTCTCAATCATGCCCCTCCAGGTCTCACTGTTGTTGCCCACGTGAGTGCTGAAGTCCCCCTGTAGGACAATGGATTCCCCTGATGGAACAATCTCCAGCACCCCACCCAGTGACTCCAAGCAGGCCAAATACTCTGTTCCTTGACCCAAGGGGCACTACCACTTGTCCACTCACCCCTGGTCACTGCCTCTCAGTGAAGACAACTCAAGAATGGAACCAAGTCCATCCCCTCTCCAGGAGTCTAGTTCCAGAACCCCAGCTGTGTGTTGAGGTGAGCCTGACTATATCTAACCAGTATCTCTCAACCTCACACACTAGCTCAGGCTCTGCTCTACTAGGCCTCATTGGCTAAGGGCCGTAGTAAGCCCAGTCAGGGGGTCAACAAAATCATTTTAGGTTCATCTTCTGCAAAGTTTGAATGTCCACAGCTAATCTAACTTTTTGTGGCACAATATCATAGACCAAACTGCTGGTCAAGAGGATTCATCCTTTGGAGATCATGAATATCTAAAATCAAGTTGAAAACAGCCAGTCTTGTCCCACTCTCAATAAAACCAGACAGATGACCGGAGATCACCACTGCCATCAAAAGTTGTGAAAACATATAATTTCTGTAATATACAATCTGCAGATCCCTGTGATCATAGGTTACTGACACTGAATGGCAGAGTTTGTGTGATGCTCCCTCACCCTTGGTGTCATTCAGCGGGTCCATGTGTCTGTAAATGTAGCCCTCCAGGTAGGTGTGGAAACGGGGTGTAGGGGGGAAGAAGGCCAGGCAGATGGCCATCAGTTCCCAGCCTCGCTCTAGGCTGTCATAGCGGAAGTTCTCTGTGGTTTGACGACACAGCTGGATATAGAGCTCATCACGCAAACCCTGGTTGCTCCACCCACGGACCACCACCTAATAGACACACAGAGAACCAGGTAACTTTAAGAGTTTTTGAGGCCATTTCTAATTCTCTGTTTAACCCATTTACAACCCCAATTCCAAAAGAGCTGGGATGCTGTGTAAAATCTAAATAAAAACAGAATGCAATGATGTGCAAATCTCATAAACCCATATTTTATTCACAACAGAAAACAGAAAACATATCTAGTGAGACATTTTACTATTTCATGACAAATATTTTCATGAAACAGTATTAGAATTTGATGGCAGAAACACATCTCAAAAAAGGTGGAACTGGGCAACAAAAGGCTGGAAAAATAAGTGGCACTAAAAAGAAACAGCTGGAGGAACATGATTGAGTATAAAAACATGCATCTTGGAGAGGCAGAGTTTCTCAGAAGTAAAGATGAGCAGAGGTTTACCAGCTGGCACAAAAACTGTGCCTACAAATTGTAGAACAATTTCAGATTGCACATTCATCAGCGTAAAATACATTGTGAAGACTCTGAATATCTCATCAGTAATATCATCCAAAGATTCAGAATCTAGAGAAATCTCTGTGCACAAGGGACAGGGACGAAAATCAATATTGGATGCCCGTTGTATCTGGGCCCTCAGACAGCACTGCATTAAAAACATTAAAAACATGATAAATTTGACATTTGCAAATCATTGTATTCTGTTTTTATTTACATTTTACACAGCTCCCAACTTTTTTTGAAATTTGGGTTGCATTTGATTTAGGGTGTAATAAATAGTACAAACAGCATAAGTGACAAAGCATAAGTGACAAACCTTGTGTAAGTGTTTGAACACTGGAGGTATTTAAGTTGGATTTAGCAGTCATCAATCTCATCAGTGTCTGACACAACACATGCTCTCTCTCCTATTTTAAGTTTTCCAGATCTTTGCAGGGACTACATAAGAACTGGCCTGACTCTGTGAACCAAATGGTGTTTTATCAATTTTCTTCAAATGTATATATGAAAACACAGTGTGTTGAGCTCTAAACACTGGTAAAATGTATGCTATGCATGCTGTGTACACACTGCACAAAATTTTGGACTCAGACCAGTGTCAGTGTCCCACTGAAGGTGTCCTAATGAAGATATGCCTGAACTTGATGTGTGAGGTACAGACCAAGGACTTCATGAGAAAGTAAAATCTCTACAGAGGAATACAATGATAAGACTAATGGCTTCTGCACATAGGTGAATGTGAATGAGAAAGACAGAGCAGCGATTCAGGATGTCCACTCACCTCCAAAGCCACAGAAAGGGGGTCAGCCTTGGAGCGGCGGTCTCCCATGTAGGTCTGGATGAGCTTAAAGATCTCCACTGCCTCCTTTTTCACTGTGCGGTCTGAGGTCACAATCATGGGCTTCTTGATGGGCTCACTGCTCCAAGCCAGCATGTTGGCAATAGAGACCTTTCTTCTAAACAGACCCTGAGAAAAGAAGTAACAGATGGAGAAAAATAACAGGTTATACAAGTGGCATAGAAATAGGCATCCTGAGAGAGCAGCTGCGATTTCAATTCTCATTCTCAGCAGAGACTTTGCGCTTCTTTCCCACAGGGAAAGAAAACCTACCATAAAGTGGCAGAAGATGTACTTAATAAAGTGGCTTATTTTTGTGTTTCTAGTGTTAAAAATGAGACCACATGAGCGAGATTAAAGAAAAAATTAAAAAATTAAAAAATAAACAAAAAAAACAGAAGAGGTTATGTCTGCTTTCCCCAAAAGTCCTTGATGAAAATATAATGGGGCTCTATTGGGCCATTAGATGGCGCTCCTCTCAGTCAAATGCCTACGTATCAAAAAGTATACATCTGTTGAATCTGAGGAAGACTTCGTTTGAAAGGAGATGACTTTTCCTGTGATTTGATGGTAAAATGATTGCTGTAGAGTGAAAATTATAGATTCACCGGCAGGTTGAATAGAAATTTTCTAGAAGAACTTTTCTGCTTCTCCCACTCTGTCAGTTAATCTCTCCACTCTAGCTCTGAACATTCTTTCTATTGAAATAAATGGGATTTTTTTTATTTTATTTTTTATTTTTTGCAAGAAACCATTAACTAATTTGAAAATGGTAAAACTTATGTCAAAACTGTATAGAAGCACATGGCAAAACAACTGAACTGGTTGTTTTTGTATTTGAACGCTGTTTCTACAACACCGTTTGCTTAGTTAGGTGCATTAGTTACACCTTGCTAGTACTCGGTTGGATCCCCTTTTGCATTCAGAACTGCCTTAGTTCTTCATGGTACAAGGTGCTGGAAACATTCCTCAGAGATTTTGGTCCATATTGACATGGTAGGATCAGGCAGTTACTGCAGATTTGTTGGCTGCGCATCCATGATGCAAACTCCCATTCCACCACATTCCAAAGGTATGGAGGACCAGAAGAGTCACGCGCATAAAATAAAGCATTTCATGATTTAATAATGAATTGTGCAATAAAATATGCATTAGTAAATTCATTTACAAATTACTTTTTAATTTCTTTTATTTACTTAGACATTAATAAAGTAATTCATTATTTGATAATTCAATGGACAATAAAAAGTAATTATGAATAAATATTTCTAAATGAACTATTAATCCAAATAATAAATACTTTGAATGGAAAAGGGATTTACAGAAAAAAGCATTAAACTCTCAATCAAAACCTCTTTTAAAAAAACATTTTCAAATTCAGAATTTAAAAACAGATTTTCAAAATCTTTTTAAAAATGCAATTTAAAAAGAGAAATAAAATTAATTCAAAATTCAATTCATGTGCAGTTTTATTTTTTACATGTCTTTATCAATGCAATTCAACAGTATGTTGAATCTAAGCATTGAATGTCCAGTACATTGCAATGAGTAGCATTTAAGCACTCACTGCACCTACAGTACCTAAGTTTAGTCAAATTTTGTTGAAGATTAATCAAATTTAATTATTCATAAAATATACATAATGAAAACCAAAAGCTGAAATTGATTCAGTTTATTATATAGTTTATTAATTTTCTCTGTATTGCTCTGTGCCCATAAAGGCTCTGAATGTTGTGATGTATACAGTAAATGCTGTTGAAATAATTTTCAGAGGTCATAAAGTGAAGTTATTAAATCACTGCTGATATTTTGTTTGATTTTTACATTTTCAGTTGAGTTGTATGTGTGTGTAGGTTTGTGGAAAACAACTTGAACTCCTTTGGGAGATGAGGATACATCCATATCTGTTCCATGTTCATGGAGGATGGTACAGCTTTGACAACACTTTCAATCAGCTTTTTAGCACCAGGCACCCACAAAAGAAAACCAACAACCTGGACTTTATGCAGGAGAGACTGCCTCAGTGATGTTTGACTCTGTATCCTCTACTTAACCTTGTAATCTCTTTCTCCTTTAACCCACAATAAAATCATTCCAAAAGAGTTGTGTAAAATTATCAAGGAGGAAGTCTGTAACTTGTACATGTTTGTACTTTTACTTGTTTCATGAGTTATATTTAAGTACTGTAAACTTATTGACACAAATGAATGTTTTTTTCCCATTTTGCTTTGTTATATATGTAATCTGAACAGGATTGCATGTTTTTGAGAACAGATCAACAAATCACTACAGTCATACTGAATTTGAACATACAGACCAGGTGAATTAAACCAATTCTGGCCACTAGAGAGCTGTGCTATAATGCTGTAAACAGGCCATTCACTAAACTTATTTGCTTAGTTACACATTCAGCAGACACCAAAGAACACCCTCATCCAGCTGTACTGATATTTATTTTCACCTTATGAATGCCAGTCTAAAGTTAATTCATTGTTTTAGTTCAGTTTTGGTGTTAAACTACCAAAAATAACACCTGTCTGTATAACTTTTTTGTCTGATGATTTGCAGATAGTTTACAGTGGGAATTTAGTGTTTTTCTTCTGAAAACTGCTGCTTGCTAAGGCTGAAAGAAAGACAAAAGAAATGCTGATTGCAAAAACTCTAAAGAAAAAGGATGTTCAGTTCAGTTCAGTTCAATTTTATTTATATAGCGTCAAATCACAACAACAGTCGCCTCAAGGCGTTAATGTCTTGATGCATGCTCAATGATGCAGGTAAGGAAATCCCAAAAAGTTGATTCAGTTCCCCTGGACATGTTTTTCAGTGGGAGAAAAGTTTCATCACTCATCCAAGAGACTGAAGAATTCTGAAGAAGTCACTGAGATGAGTAATGAAACTTTTCTCCCACTGAAAGCCATTGTGTCCAGATGAACTGAATCAACTTCAGCTTCAGCAAAGAGGAAGTACGTCAGCAACTGCACAAACCAACTAGCCTAATGCTAGAGATTTATCTTCAGAGATACTGTTGCGTATTTTTAGTTGGTTGGCATGGCGGATACATTTGAACATTTGGAAACACATTTGCAAACCCAATCATTCAAAAGAAAAACAGCTGCTTTATCAGAAGAAGTAAAGAAGCAAAGCACCATTTACATGATGGAGAGTGCTTCGGGATTTAAGGGAGATTCAAAATATTCCACTGAGGAATTGCTAATATAAACAAAGAGCACATTCAGGAAAACTCCATCCTCCTCTTTGTAAAATAAGGAGTGTTAGAACATAATATATAAAAGGAGTAGTATGGCAACAAAAGACTGAATTTTAACAAAGCCTCTAGGTAGTGAATATAGTTATTTCTTCTGTGTTCATCGCTCCATTTTCGGTGTTGATGGTGGTTTCTAGGTGAGAAAAGGAGAAAGTGATGTGATGTGGTGCAGCACTTGCGTCTTTTCGACAGTGCCTGCTGTAATATCATTTAGAATCCCTAGAGGGCCAAAAGCTATCTATTGTAGGTTTAACTAAACTAAAACTTTTCTCCATACTACGCTTTGCTGTAGTTCAACTTCTTTCAGAGTGAAGTAATTGGCAGCTTGCAAAGCTATGCTTTTCAAAGTAGCTCCCCCAACACCAACACAACATAGTATATGTATTGTAGTCAATATTAAACTTGTCTTTTTTGAAGGTTTCAGGGGGCTGAAGATGTATTGATGTGTTATCAAAGTGTGGGTTGCAGTATGAGTTTTTGTTTGACAATCTTCTGTTTCCAAGGCAAGGAATGAGACTTCAGACTCAACTAATGTTTTCATTTTGAAAAAAACATTAGTTTATCACCGAAAATATATCCTTATCAATCAGTTTTTTTGGTGACCATGTGAGACATCAACAGATACATTTGAATCTGATACAAATGTCTGCCATTCCATAGCATGAACTAGATAATGTTAATTCACTGTTGATTCGTTTCACATGTACAGAAATTAATGAATTAACAGTGCATGACACATGAACTACATAATGTTGAATGTCAAAAAATGATCAGATAAGTACCTTTGTGGTACTTGAAAACAGACTATTAGAATACAGTACAGGACACATAAAGTGTTTTATATGTTAGAGATACCAGCTTCAGAATCACTAAACAGGAAACATAGACAGGTGTTTTACATTCTCTTCAGTACCTGTGTGTGTTTGTTGAAGTGCTTGGATGCCCAGTTTTCAATGTCGGTCTCCGAGGATGGCTTTCTCAGGGTGAACTCTGGGAAAATGCCACAGCTGGCACTAGGCATCATATTCCTGGCATTTCGACTGGCTTCAAACTGGGCACAGGCTCCGAGGTCCTCCGACTTATATGTGAACAAACAGAGAGGGAGTGAGGAAACAGACAATTCATCCCTGGCTACTGCTGCTGCTGCAGAACATTCAGAAAGTTTCTTTAGCACTCAGAGGTAGCTGACTAGGATCAAGACTGATGTGCTAATGCATCAATACCCACAAGGTTAGTTCAGTGCAACAAAGAGTCCATTCATTCTTCAGATTGAAATAAGCTGTGGATCAACAGAAGAAAGATTTTCAAAGACATCATGGTTGTAAGAACCATGTGCCATCCTGCTCTCCATTTTTGCAATTTAGATAATGTATAGAGGAAACTAAACATTAAAGAAGTAAACATCAAACAATATGCTGCCATGATGAAATGTGAGGCATGATTAAGGCTGTATTGTCCTATATTTTGGTTAAGAGTGGAAAAAAAAATCATACCACATTATCTGCTGGCATCTCTGTTTAACTACCACAGTACTTTGAAAATTGGATAAAGGGTTAAAGCGTGATGATTTTTAACAATGTTAATTAAGCAGAGGCACTTTTGTGATTATGATGTATTTATAATTTTTAAGGGGCACTATGGACATTTCACTATAATGTCATTAGTCATATCAAATCCAGTACATATTCATATCCACGTTTGCCTTCTCAGACACTAATAAGAATTGTGTATTTTTTATCCATCCATCCATCCATCCATCCATCCATTATCTTCCACTTATCCGATGTCGGGTCGCAGTGGTAGGAGGCCAAGCAGGGTGTCCTAGACATCCTTCTCCCCAGCCACACTTTCCAGTTCCTCCTGGGGGATCCCGAGGCGTTCCCAGGCCAGACAAGAAATAAAATCTCTCCATCAGGTTCTGGGTCTGCTCCGGGGTCTTCTCCCAGTTGGGCGTGTCCGCAACACCTCCAAAGGGAGGCGCCCAGGAGGCATCCTAACCAGATGCCCGAACCACCTCAACTGGCTCCTTTTGACATGCAGGAGTAGCGGCTCTACTCCGAGATGGGACTTAGACGGACTGGTAAATCGAAAGCTTTGCCTTTTGGCTCAGCTCTCTCTTCACCACAACAATCCGGTACAATAATAATAATAAAAATAATAATGATGATAATAATAATAATACGTTTTATTTTAGGCACCTTTCAAAACACTCAAGGTCACCTTACACAGAAGAGTTAAAAAACAAGCAAAAAACAAAAACAAACAAACAACAGAAAATATCCATCAAGTCAATAAAACAAGTTTACAATATATAAAATAATTAAAACAGAAGATTCATGTGACAGGTGGAAGACAATCAGGGATTCAGGGATGCGTTTTGAGATGGGATTTGAAAGTGGAGAGAGAGTCAATGTTACGGATGTCTAGTGGGAGGGAATTCCAGAGGCGGGGAGCAGAGCAACTGAAGGCTCAAGACCCCATGGTAGTCAAACAGGGGGAAGGGACAATGAGATAGAGAGACGAAGAAGACCTGAGAGTGCGATTGGGGGTGTTGACGTGCAGAAGTTCAGAGAGGTACTGTGGGGCAAGGTTAATGATTGCCTTAAAGGTGAGGAGCAGAATCTTGAAATCAATATGATATTTAACTAATGCCAAGGCATCTAAAAGTCCATGAAGACCATCATTGTAATGAGCAACCAGTTCATCAGGGGTGGATAAAAAGTTTATGCTGGGGAGGCTGTCAATACCACTCAACAGAGCATTTAGATTAATGCTCTTGATATTGCGAAATGAAATGACACGTGGGAGATTTGTTTTGGATAGAGTTAAACTGACATCAAAAGATACTAACGTGGTCAGAGATGGGGAGATCAGCAGCAGTACTGTTAAGAGTGACACCAGAACAGCAGACCAAGTCCAGAACATATCCTTTGGAGTGTGTGGGAAAATCAATATGTTGCTGCAGTCCAAAGCTATCCAAGCAAGATGTAAGTCCTTTGTGAGAGCATTATTGATATTGTCGATATGTATATTAAAATCTCCCAGCAATATTATGTTAGGGGAAAGTGAGCAAAGATGGGTGAGAAAAGCAGCAAATTGATTCATAAAATCATTATTGGGTTTAGGCAGACGATATACAGTGGCGACTATAGTAGGGATAGAGACTTTCCACTTCTCGGGGTAGATTATCGCAAGACCTCCTCCTCTGCCGGAAGCTCGGGGCTGACAAACCCAGGAGGAGTTTGTTTACATCAGCTGGGAAAAGTCATTAAGTTGTTGCCAAATTTCAGTCAAACACAAAAAATCAAACTGATGATCAATTAAGAGATCCTAGAGAAGCGGACCCTTGTTTGTAAGAGAGTGGATGTTAAATAATCTGAAGCTGACATCGCTGTGGTTTTGTTTGACACTGATGTTAGCTGACCTGGCTAGGCTGGCTAAGACACTGTGGTCAACTTTCAGTGTGGAGTTTCTTGGGGGATGACGGCTTGAAGACCAGAAGGGCTTTACTGGCTCTAAGTCGTCGAAATGAATTCTCTGTTGGGATCCACAGTGGATGTATCTCTGACGGGCATGACGAGTTATATCCAGGCAGCAATGAAACAGACAGGTGGGAGCGCAGTTGCAGGAGCTCAGTAGCTGTGTACTGGAAAACTGCTGTCGATGGATTGAATATAAAGGACAGGGCAATCCAGATGGGCACAGACCATAAAAACACCTTATTAATCCACACTGCTGTCGAAGATGAACCAAAGAAGGGCTCCAGACAAACAGAGGCATCCAGGTGAGGAGTGGGAGCCTGGTAGGCAAGCAACAGGTAATACTAGCCTGTACACAAATACGCTAGAAAATCTGACAATATGGCCAGGTGAGATTCCAAAATAGTGAAAGTCAGTAAGAAGACAGACTGGTAAGTTGCAGAGTCCACAGAGATTGAATAAAACAATAAAAGAACCCAGCGGCAGCTAATCGCGCCAGCATTCACTCATCCACCATTAAACACCATACAACGCCAGTACAACGCCCACATTACTGCTGACAGCGCACCAATCTGCCAGTCCAACTCACGCTACATCTTCCCATCACTCGTGAATAAGATACCAAGATACTTGAACTCCCTTGCTTGAGGTAGCCTCTCTCTCTCATCATAACAAGGAGCACACATCATTTCTAAGAAAAGGAAAAATAGTTTTTCATAGCAGAGCTCCACTCACTGTGGATTCAGGCTCCACTATAATAATTCATCCAGATAATATTACAGGTTTTCTGAACAGACAGGCTGTGGAATGGACAGGAGAAGAGGATGTGACATCCTGGCTTTTTAAAAACACAACATGACAATGGTAAGTAGCTCATTTGTCTGATCTGAAGTAGTGTCTGATAAAACAATTACGCTTGTTGTTATCCATCCATCCATCCATTTTCTTCTGCTTATCCTATTCAGGGTCGCGGGTAGGGGCTGGAGCCTATCCCAGCTGCCACAGGGTGAGAGGCGGGGGAACACTCTGGACAGGTCGCCAGTCTGTCGCATGGCCTTGTTGTTATCATTTTGTGTAAATCTAATTAATCTTATAACTATATTATACACCGTCCTTGTAGCTGCTGAGTGATGGGTATGATAGGTTTTTATGGTTTGCAATTATCTCTGCGCAGTTAAACAGCTGATTCATTTTAGTTATCTGAAGATCTGTATGTCTTTTGCAGATCCATCACCCCAGTCTCCTGCCCTGGACCTGCAGGTGACAGGGAAATGCCACACAATACCTATCTGTTGTCTGTTGTTTCTATATCTTCTACAATTTTCTTTAAAAATGTATTATTTTATTTTAGTTTATATATTTGTTTATTTACAAATCTTAATAATGTTCATAAAGAGACTAGCAAGAATAATATTACAGAGTTTTTTCTGGTATGTACTTAGATCTACAGTTATTTATAAAATTATTGTTCACTGTTTAGATAAAGGAAAACAGGACTGAAAATTGTGTGCGTGTTTTATGTTATGAATCATCATGATTAACCAGGCCACAAAAACTCACAGAGCCCACATGGTGTAACTGTTTCTGATCAAATGCTGATTGTCAGCTTTTCACAGTTGTGGAAGAAGTATCCTATCCTAAATCCTATACTTATATAAAAGTAGTAATACTACAGTATACACTATACTGCCAAAAGTATTCACTCACCCATCCAAATCATTGAATTCAGGTGTTCCAATCACTTCCATGGCCACAGGTGAATAAAATCCAGCACCTAGGCATGCAGACTGCTTCTACAAACATTTGTGAAAGAATGGGTCGCTCTCAGGAGCTCAGTGAATTCCAGCGTGGTACCGTGATAGGATGCCACTTGTGCAATAAATCCCGTTGTGAAATTTCCTCGCTACTAAATATTCCACAGTCAACTGTTAGTGGTATTATAACAGAGTGGAAGTGATTGGGAACGACAGCAACTCAGCCACGAAGTGGTAGGCCA
>VUQI01055383.1:0-16588 GCA_015106735.1 Paratilapia polleni | reverse complement strand
TCTTAAAAGTAGAGAGGGTGTCTGTCTCCCGAATCCAAACTGGGAGCTGGTTCCACAGGAGAGGGGCCTGAAAGCTGAAGGCTCTTCCTCCCATTCTACTTTTAAATACCCTAGGAACCACAAGTAAGCCTGCAGTCTGAGAGCGAAGTGCTCTATTGGGATAGTATGGTACTATGAGGTCTTTAAGATATGATGGGGCCTGATTATTCAAGACTTTGTATGTGAGGAGAAGGATTTTAAATTCAATTCTGGATTTAACTGGTAGCCAATGAAGAGAAGCTAATATGTTTCTGTAATACCATTAGAGAAACATAAAAAATGATTTTGGAAATTACCAATACTGTTAATGTAGGGCAGCTGTGGCATAAACCTTACACTGGGTGGTGGTCTAATAATTTGTTAAGCTGTATTTATCTCAAAATGGCCAAAAATAACTGAAACTTGTTAGTGTATTCTTGTTCTGCTTATTGAAGGCTATTGCATGTAGGAAATAATGTTTTTTTAAAAAGATTCTTTTTAGAGTCCTGCGTAGTATTAATTTCAGAGAAATGCTTCAAAAGGGCTCTAACCAGAATAAAAAGAGAAATAGGAGACTTCTGCACAACATAGTAACAGGACAAATAGATCAGAGTCTTCAGTTTGAGAAGTAGACACCTCACAGGTTCTCCACTGCATCCTCATTAAATGGTAGCTGCAAAGCACCAGTCACAATGTCACTGCTGAACAGGCGACTCCAGGATTCTGGCCTTCTAGGCAGCGTTGCAAAGAAAATGCTCCCCTCAATATCCATCAGGTTCTGACATAGATGTTAGTATAGTTACTGCTGCTTTAGAACCTGTTTGACTGTTTTCCATTTCATTTGTTTATGTTGCTATTGACTTGTGGCAGCTTTGTCTTTTATTCTAGGCTTCCTTTTGTCCCACCACATGTAGAGCTTTTATTTTCTGATCATTATATGCAGCCTATTATTGTTAACATTAGCACAGAAAAGACATAATAGTCCAACTGGATGTATGATTTTAAAATGCTTCATTGTTATTGTGTATGTGTGTAAACTAGCACTGGCTGGGAAGCATTGGTCAGCTTTGAAGGCAACCTTATCATTTTTGCATCTTTGAGAATAATGGGTGGAGACAGTGTAAACTTGCTAGTCATATGCCACTTGGTGTATACAGAGGGAATATAGTCCCTATGAAGAGGAGGCTCTCTAAGTAGTAGTGCTAGCCAAACTCTACTCATCTACTCTGAGGCTTCTGGCCTGGTTTGATAAATTACCGAGCCGCTGCTTGAGTTTACGCTGGGAGGACTCATATTGATTTGTCAGCTTTCGAAATTTGGCTGTCATGATTTCCAAACTGGCTTCAATCTGGTTGACTTTGTTCTCTAAATCTTTGCCATCAGTAGCAGCAGCAAGTGATTCATCTATGAGATTATCTTTCATCAGGATGGCCCTTCCCTTCTCCTCCAAAGCATTCTTAGCATCAGGATACTCTGTCAGTGCCTCCATCAGATCATCTTTGGACAGGGCAAATAGATCAGAGTAGCCCACACTTCGAATGTTGGCTGTTCTTCGGTTTCCTGCCTTACTACCCTTGATCCCAAGGATGCTGATTTCTCCAAAATAAGCCCCATCACTGAGGACCACAAATTGGGTAACTCCATCATCTGCTACTACAGCCAGCTTTCCTTCTTTGATGATATACATTTCCCTGCCAATGTCCCCTTTCTTACAGATGTAATCTCCAGGACTGAAAACTTGAGGTTGAAGCTTCAGGACCAACTCAACAAGCAAACCAGCTTCACAGTCTTGAAAGATGCGCACTTTTCTTAGGGTCTCCAGATGTACGTTAATGGCTATCTCTGCCTTTAGCTTGTCAGGCAGATTTTTTAGCACCTGCTTCTCATCACAGGTTTTCTCCTCTGTCCACAGGTAGTCGAACCACTTAACCACCCTTGCCTCCAGGTCTTTGGTGACCTTTCGAAACTGCATGTACTGCTTGATAGAGTCGATCTTTGCCTGGAACTCTACACGTGCAGCGTTCATGTTGGAGATCATGGCACCAACATTTCCTACAATTGTAGCAAAGATCAAAACCCCAGTAAGAAAGTCAACTACTACAAAAAAGTATTCAATGTCTCGGACTGGGGGTGGTGTCTCACCAATAGTGGTCAAGGTAAGAGTAGACCAGTAAAAGCAATAAATGTACTGTCTGGACAGTTGAGAAAACTCAGGTTTGTTTGGACCTGGATAGACCCAGGTGTCTGAGCCAAAACCAATTATCTTGGAGACAGCAAAGTAGAGGCAACCATTCCAGTGGATAATGATGATGATGTAAAGTACAAGATTAGCAATTCGGAAGATGTTTGGAAAATTGGTTCGAGTTTCAGTGCGGTCAAAGAACTCAAAGAGTCGGCCTAACCTAAAGAGACGGTTGAATCTCCACTCTGGGTTGTTGATTCCAATATGGAAGAAAGCAATGTCAGTAGGAATCAATGATATGATGTCTAATTTGAACTGGGGTGTCTTCATGTACTTTTCTTTCAAGACCTTTGCATCCTTTACAAGAAGTCCTTGCTCCAGAAAACCTATTGATACATTGGAATATGATTCACATTATCATATACTGTACTTAAGGTTTTAAATAATGACAAACTTGAAAAACAAAAGTTGCCATATGTACCTGTCCTGGCTCTGACAAAGGTGTCAATGTAGTAGAGGGCATCTGATGTGTAGTCCAAAACCATCCAGAGTATTGAATTTTGATACTGCAGTTCATTAAAACAAGCCCTAGAAGGAAGCAAAACCATGACTGAGATCTCTGAACAACAATAGCAATAACAATAAAAGGAAATGCAAAATACCATGAATTCAAACCTGGCCACCAGGAACATCAGGTTGTAGAACACTGGGACAGCTATTGTGCACAGCCAGTAGTAATACATATCTGTGGCTGGGTCCATGATCCACACCTCCTTTCTAAATGAGAAAATGTTCTTTTTAATTAAAAGCATTCTTTTTTCTTTTTTTAAATTAAAAGAAAAGTGTTGCTGGTAATTTGAGTATTATTTTGGTATCAGCCACACAGGCCTAGAGACCAGTCGGCGACCTCCTGGCAACCTTCTGGCAAACTCCTGGCAACCTCTGGTTGCTAGGGAAAAATGTGTATTCCCCGACTGGTTGGTGAGTGGTTTCTGGAGGCTGCTGGCTGTCGCTGGGTGAAATCTGTCGCAAAACCTCCCTGTGATTGCCATTTGCCTTCAAAGTAAAACTTGTGCCTTACCACTGAAACCAACATGTTTCAAAAGGCGCAGCTTTTACTTTAAAGGTGACTGGCCTCTGTTTCCAGTTTGCATTGCACTCTTAAAAGTTTTACAACCACTTATTGAATAGTTGGTGTGTGTTTGCAGACAAGTCGGCGCCTTCAATGCACACTGCAGGCAACTGCAGAAATCGCAATGATATTTTTGGTGCATCACCGTATACCTCTGCGACAAATTTCACCTAGCGACAGCAAGTAACCGCCTGCAACCGCTAGCCAGTCGGAGGATACACATTTTTCCCTAGCGACCGGTGGTTATCAGGGGGTTACTGACTGGTCTCTAGGTGTGCGTGACTGGGCCTTACTTGTCCTTGATAATGTCATCAATATACATCTGTTTTAGCTCTACCTTTAATACTCCAGGTAAATCAGTTTCATTATTAAATCAAGTACATCTTAGATAGCTGAACAAGTTTTAGAGGCAAGAAGGCTATTTTTACTTTTAATATTACTCCAGCTTGTGCCTTTTAAGCTACTGTTACCGCTGTTTTAACATTCTAACTTCATATCTAAAAAATAAAGTAAAACATATCCAGAAATAATTTGGCTGTTCCCAAAACAATGACCCCTAAACAATACTCTTGGATTAACACTCGGTTTTAGAAATTTGATCTTGTATAATCTCTTATAAGTATACTGCTCAAAAAGATTAAAGGAACACTTAAATCACACATTGAATCTTAATGAATGAAATATTCAAGTTGAAAATCTTGACTGGTAGTGGTAGTGGAAACCAAAATCATCAACCCAAAAATTAAACTTAAAATTATTCAAGTGTTCTGTTAAATTTCTTTCCCTTTTTTTGAGCAGTATACTTAAATCTTTATCAGAAGGTCAGCGGATTGATAAGAGTGCAATATATTTCAGTGACGATATATCTCAACCCAGTGAGGTACACCGGTGCCCTGTAAGTGGAGCTTTTAAAGTTCTTTGATATCTAATGTGTCAGTCTTAAAATCATGACAATCAGAACATTCCTGTGTGTTGCAGCCAATAAAATAAAGTATGGTGTACTTACGGTTCTTCCTTTTTATCATCTTTCTTGTCTTCCTTTTTATCATCCTTTTTGTCGTCTTTCTTGTCATCCTTTTTATCATCCTTTTTGTCATCTTTCTTTCTGTAAATGTTCATAAACAAAGGTAGGGGATGTGACTTTGTTTCTTCCTGTTGTGATGCAGTAGTATCACAGAACCCAAAAGTTATGTACTTTAATATAGCTCCTGTATTGCTGTAGCTAATGGGAATCCTAATAACTTTAAGTAAACACTACACTGACTTTAACCGTCACAACTGTGTGATCAGCAGGAGAGTGCTGTGTGAGCAGTGAGATAGCTTTTAGTGGACTCACATCACATGGAAAAAGTCATTTCTGTAGCTCGAAGTGAAGTGTAAAGGTAATGTACTTTGCAGGTTAAGAGCTTTGAGAAGTTTTGGTTACTTATTAAAGCTGTATTTACAACAAATTCAATCAATACAATAAAGTCTTCATAGAACAAAGAGCGACACACACTACTTGATACAATGTATATGTAAAGTTTTTAATAATTAGTATCTTTAAATCAGTTTCTCTTGCTGGCTGATGAATATCCACATCTTTCAAACTCTTAAAAGTCTCCATTTTACCTACATTTTGATACCAGACTGGGTTTCCTTCTGTGTCAAAATAATTTGCTAATACAGTCACCCAAAACTTCTAATCACTGGGTGAAACTGGTAGGTAATTCTCAGTTATTTTTTTTGTCAGTTATTTGTGAGTCTTACAGGAAACGTCTAGTTCACCCCCAGCTGGTCACGGCAGTGCCCCTCACTGAGCCTGGTTCTGCCTGAGGTTTCTTCCTGTTAAAAGGGAGCTTTTCCTCCCCACTGCCACCAAGTGCTTGCTCATAGGGGGTTGTCTGACTGTTGGGGTTTTCTCTCTGATATTGTAGAGTCTTTACCCCACAATATAAAGCACCTGGAGGTGACTGTTGTTGTGAATTGGTGCTATAAACAGTGGGGGAAATAATTATTTGATCCCCTGCTGCATTTGTAAGTTTGCTCACTTACAAACAAATGAACATTCTATATTTGGACTGGTAGTTTCATTTTAACAACACAACAAAAAAAACCAACACATTACATAGAGGTTATCAATTGATTTGCATGTCATTGAGTGAAATAAGTATTGGATGCCCAAGCAAAACATAACTTAGTACTTAGTGGAGAAACCCTTTTTGGCAAACACAGCAGTAAGGCGTTTCTTGTAGCGTTCCTTTAGGTTTCTTGGCTGCTGCTTGGCAACTTGAAGCTTCAGCTCCCCCCACAGATTTTCTATAGGATTGAGGTCTGGAGACTGGCTAGGCCACTCCATGACCTTAACGTGCTTTTTCATCAGCCATTCCTTTGTTGCCCTGGCAGAATGTTTTGGGTCATTGTCATGCTGGAAGACCTGTCCACGACCCATCTTCAGTGTTCTGGCTGAAGGAAGGAGGTTCTCGTCCAAGATTTTACGGTACATGATCCTATCCCTTGCCCCCTCAGTGCGGTGAAGTCATCCTGTACCCTTAGCAGAGAAACAGCCCCAAAGCATAATGTTTCCACCTCCGTGCTTGACTGTGTGGATGGTGTTCTTTGGGTCATACTCAGCATTTTTCTTCCTCCAAGCACGACGGGTTGAATTGATGCCAAAGAGCTCAATTTTGGTTTCATTTGACCACAGTACTTTCTCCCAAGCCTTCTCTGAATCATTTACATGTTCACTGGCAAACTTAAGATGGGCCTGTACATGTGCCTTCTTGAGCAGGGGGACCTTGTGGGCACTGCAAGATTTCAATCCATTACGGCGTACTGCATTACTAGTGGTGGCCTTCAGATCATTAACAAGCTCCTCCCATGTAGTTTTGGGCTGATCTGCCACCTTTCTCATGATCATCCTCACTCCATGAGGCAAGATCTTGCATGGAGCTCCAGACCAAGGGCAACTGATGGTCATTTTATATTTTTTCTATTTCCGAATAATCGCACCAACAGTTGCCACCTTCTCACCAAGCTTCTTGCTGATGGTCTTGTAGCCCATTCCAGCCTTGTGTAGGTCTACAATCTGTTCCTGACGTTATTCGACAGCTCTTTGGTCTTGCCCATTGTGGTGGAGAGGTTGGAATGGAAGAAACTGATTCTGTGGACAGGTGTGCTTTATACACATGATGAGTTCAGATCAGCAGTATCTAAATAACATTGAATTAAACTGAATAGCTCAAAAAGGATGTGCTTGTCAGTGGATGCACACCCACCAGACAAAACAGCAACTGAATGACAGTTAACAGTTTTAATGGTTACTGGTATAACCAGGACAATATGTGAGTGTAACAGGACTATTAAATATGACTAAACTTCTTTAGGCTTCCTTATACTATCCTCATTGTATTTACTTAGCTACAAGGTCACATTTAAATAAATTCTGCCTTTCACATGCTAAATGCTTCTTGGCATTAGTCCAAAACAATTATACTCTGTCCCACATTTAGTTTGTTGAGATCCGGTCACCCTAAAGTCAGCCCTTTAACTCTCTACCTGAACAGCAGACTCTGTCCTAATTCAAGAGTAACCAAACACTGGAGTTCTTTGACATCTCTGTCACTTTATCATATACATCCTACATTTGTCTTTGATGATGAAGCATTTAGTGATGAGGCCTAGTAAAAGAGGCAAGATGCTCTGCTCACTGATTACCTAGCAACTGTGAAAGGCCCCAAAATATGACCACCCCTCCGGTGAAAAACTTCAGATTTAACATAGCACTTACTCAGCTGTCTGAAGCAGATTTAATGAACAGATTTCAAAATAGGTGTAGAATGCAGAATGTAGAATGGAGCTTTTTTTGATTTATCAGTGAGATGAGAATGAGGACGTGTGAGAGGTTCCATATGTCATCTTACCCATCATTGTTGTTGCAGTTGTTTGTGTTCTCTGCAGCTAGAGCGTGCCGATCATCGCTGCAATATGAACAAATAATTGCATGAATTTGTGACCAAGACTTAAAACAGCCTTTAATCAGTTTTTCTACATTAATTCTTCTGGACAGGAACACCACAACAATGTGTGTGAAAATGCGGCCTGTGCATCACAGGCTGTGTGTAGGGCAGCAATTTAAGATGAAGCACAACTGCAATAGGTACCATGAGATCGTTGTAGCCTGGGTTATTAATGAGATTCAACAATAGGAAATGTAATTGGGCTTTCATAAAATGTTAACACAAGTTCATTTGTTTGCTGCTTATATGTGTAGGTTTCTTTCATCTGAGTCTTTTAAATACCTGCAACTTCACCTACAGTAGCAAATTCTGTAGCTATACATGTCAGCATCTCCGAAATGAGAGAGCATGTGCATGTGTGGCATAACACAGGTAGCTTATTATTCCCCATAAAAAGGCAGGACAGCAGGAATGTCACACAGTGTCAATCACAATCATAGTGTCTACTTTTCTAAACATCAGTCAGGTGAGCTGTCAGACACAGAGACACAGTTTTACATTTAAAATGTACCGTTAACAGGGGCAGACAGCTTGGACATATCCCAAACCCGAGGAGGGCAGTTTTTCTGCCTTAAACCTGTAGGTCATCAGGACTTGCAATCATATAGCAAGAAGGAATGAGTTTATGGGCCTCCCATAATCCACACATCAGGCAGGACTCCATCACCCTTGCAGGAGTGTCCCCACAGTGCCAGACACGGTGACAGACTTAGAAGTCTTATCCCATTGCTTACTCATTAACATGCTCACTTATATTTTGTTCCTTGCATTCCACCGGCTCTAAATACTAACAATGAAAAGCTTCATTCTAGTACCACGCTACACCAAGCCATCAGCATGCTCTAATCATTTATACTCCATTAGACATTCAGTTAAAGCAGTTAAAGCATTAAGTTATGCCACAAAAATGCTAAACACACTCAGCTTGGATTGTCAGGTGATGGCATGATATCACACTTGTTTTCAGGGAGAACATAAAACTTGATTCCTTCATCTTCTGCTGTGTGCTGGGTGGTCGTCCCAAGTGTCTGACTAAGTACATGTAAATCTAATTGTAAAACAGGCTTTCCATGTTTAGAAAAATACATTGGTGTCCGAGTGAAACCATTTATGTTTTTATCACTTTTGGAAAAAGCATAATGAGTCACTGTGAGTCGGTAAAATAATGTTCTTTTCCATGTTTGAAAACTTAACATGCTTTGAAATGAGTGTTGTATGTGAGTGTGGATGGAAAGATGGTACTATAGGCTTTGTCAGATTGTCAGTCTTGTTCACTAATTATTCGATTTTTGAACCTTGGACTTCTGCAGTGCTAATCCGTTCAGCATGTCCAAGAAAAAAATGAACCAAAACAAACAAAAAAAACCCCCAAAAACCCAGACTTCTGGGAATTTTAATATCTATGCCCGTTTTGGCTTGCATCACATTTGTTTAACCTTCATACTCATCACATTGTCCTCCAGCTGTGTGTGCTATGAAGGACTGGGATGTGGTTGCAGGCACACAGCTCACCTGCTCCCCATGTTGCCGTCTCTCCTCTGGCTGCTGAGGCTGGACTCTGCAGGGCCAACACTGCTCCTCCCAAAGTGCATCGTGTGCGACTCCCTTGAATAAGAATTTCAAATGATATGTTGGATGGGAAAAGATGGACACATACTGTGCCTGTTTAACCAGGTCCACATACACTTTCTGCAGTGAATGGAAAGTTTGCTGATGCACTTGGAACACTATAAATATAAGTAACTAAGTAAGTTCATAAGTTTTGAAGACATTTGCCCACACTGGAGACCCAAAAGCCCTGGATTCACAGCTCCCCTTTGGTTCGCTAGTTGGATTAACTGAATTTACGTCACTGAAACACAATTTTAGCTAAAGCAGGTCCTTCCGACATTAGTTAGGTTTATGTAGACCAGCACAGGAGTGTTGGTGGTTGCAAAAGGAGATACTTTACATTACACGAGGTGCTTGGTGGTGAGGTCAGTTTGGGGCCTTAGTTTTCTCTGCTACATACAGACGTACTTCTCAGCAGGCCGTGTCAGCGTCAGTCATCCTGACTGGTCATATTATGGGGCAACTGACATACAGTTCAAACAGTAATTGTTTAATGCTTCAGCACATTCAGTCTGAAATAAAATATTGGTATAGAAAGAACTAACCAAAAGTTATTTCATGCTTGTCTACTAAATATATCTTGGGCAGTTGTGTGTTGTTTCAACATTAAGTCATACATGAAAGAGCTCACAAATGGCTCAGAGCTGATCATCAGGTAGTTGATTGATTTTTAAAAGCAAATGTGGACAGCAAAACTAGGAACTGTCAAACATACACAAATGAATGCAAAGTGCAGATTGAGCCAAATGCTTCAGACTCATTGGATTTACTCACATAGCAGGACAGTGGCCCTAAACATACCACCGAAGCTACCACAGAGCTTTTCATGGTGAATAAGCGGAACATTGTAGAATATCTGAATGTGTAACTTGATCTCACTCTGACTGAGCTGCAGTCTGCCTGCTAAAGACCAGCCAGGACACTCAGAGACCCTGCAATATGGAACACCTAGAGGAGGTTGCTGTGAAGGTCTGGGGGAGCATCCCCATAAAGATACAAAGCATCTGCAGGCATCCACTGCTGCAAAAGATTTTCCACAATATATTAGGTTTCGGTTGACTTCTGTTTCTGTCAAATTACTTTTGAAACAATAAATGGTGCGTTCTACATGTCACACAGTACTTTCTGCATTGGTATAAACCTCAAATTAAAGATGGCACTTTAGGATAGAATCCATCATTTTATTTCAAACTGACTGTGGTGACACATAAAGAAGCCTAAGTTTTGAATACAGTATTTGGTATGTTCATACAAGTTAAAAGGAGGGTTAAATCAACAGTTCAGCCAGTTTTATTAACAGAATGTGAGTTTAATTTAACTGACATGCAGATAAACAGCTCCTGTCTGTATTTAGTCTCATTAGCTCAGCATGTTTCATCTTTAGCACTGTTAACTCAAATCTCCCAGATTACAGCAGCTAAAATTAGATTTTCAGATCAAAACTCTGGGGTAGTTTTCTTTGTGCAATCACACTAACACTGACAACAATCACTTCCTGTTGTGTAAACTCAGCTTACCTGAATGTGAGAGATGATGATGATGATGAACAGCTTCAAGCTGTGAAGAGAAGTCAAGATGAGCTCTGAGTAAATCCCATACTGCTCGTGTTTGTTCTTCTCCTTCAAAGCTCGAGCTGAGGACACTTGTTCAGACACACAAGTTCCACCATAGAGAAATTATTCTTTATCTTCTAACACAAGTCAGTGGAGAAAGCAACATTCATTCTTTATGGTGGACGAGATTTTCCCCGGTGTGGAGGAGTTCCTTCTGTTTATGCACTCTGCACCACCTCCTACAGAAGATGGAGGGAGGGGGAGGAGGAGGGAAGGGAGAGGTGAAGGGATCATTTTCTCTGCCTTTAATCTGAAATACACGAGAATCACCCAAGGGACACAGCCTATGGACGTATGACCACTTTTGTATGTTACAGATTTCTTGAGTCTTAGTCTCATAGGACCACTATAATTTCAAGTTCCACTGATAATTTCACCTAAACTGGTGATATGAATGGAAACTATAGGCTGGATGGGGTGATGTTTCGACAAACCTTTCAGGAATGTGGTAATCTAAGGTAGATGTAGATTGAAAAGGTAGCTGTGCCATTGAGTCTTAAGACTTGAAAAGGGCCATGATTTGAATTGTAGGCATATGCAAATAACATCAATGACACACATACCAGACAGCCCCAAACCACTGACAGGACATATGATGTCATATTCCACAATGCACAATACTGTGCAAGAAGACAGTGCTGAGTGCACACAAGGCCATCTTAAATTCAGAAGAAACAATACAAACATATACTGTTTACAGCAGCTGTTGTGTTCATGAAGACTTCTAATAATTTCAGGTGTATAACTATAGGTGGCACTGCTCTGTCTCATGTACAGTATCTATTAAACAAAGTGCAATACAGTGGCTTCAGTGTGTGTTACTGTTGGAAGTACCTGACACTGACCACACAGGCTGTAGATTTTCAGTTGTTAAAATACTTGATAGATTTTTATTTACAGTTTGGTTATGAAAGATCATCTGGGCAGCATTAGCATTAGCATTGCAATGAAGGATGCAGAATATTTGGAAAAAATGAAACTTCAGATCTCAAAATAATAAATAAAAAGTATAAAGCAGCTTGTGCAACCAGTATGTCTTGTGCTTGTACTCTTCCACAAACTAAAATTACTAATCTAACAACATCCAACCATGACTGACCATGCTGACTGTAGGCTGTGCTAGTGATATCTATTTTTAAATTTGCACTCATTCATTAAAAATACTCAAAAATGTTTTGACACCATGTTTTACTACCTCTTAAGAGCATTTCCTTCACTGTTTCCTTTAGCTGAAGAACATTTTATGGGCATTTCATATCCGTGCACTGATAAATATAAAACCAGTCTTATATTCTTATAATCATCCCTGTATAGATAAACAGGACTGATTGGAGTTGGAGTTCTTCTTTATTTTTATCCCTTCCAGTCTGAGTAAATCCTCTTACTGTGTGGACAGCTAAAGTAAAACATCAGACTCCACCTGCAACTCAGAGAGGAGCAGGACAATCCTCCTGCAGCCTCCGCTAATCTCAGCTCTGCATCCTCTGCTGGACTCTGAGTTCGCTGTGCGGCAGCCCGGAGCTCGGTAACCCTCACTGCTGCGAGAGTAAGAGCAGGTGCAGATTCAATGTGACATAAGATACATTACACAAAGGTTCACAGGAGAGTCGTGTTTTCTTCAAAGTACTCCATGTGTAATGTCAGTCTGAGAACAGAAGCTCTGTGCTTAAATCAGTTTCAATTCAATTCAATTTTATTTATATAGCACCAAAGCACAACAACAGTTGCCTCAATGCGCTTTATATTTTACGGTAATGACCCTACAATATTAGACAGTCACACGACCCCCTATGAGCAAGCACTTGGCAACAGTGGGAAGCAAAAACTCCCTTTTAACAGGAAAAAACCTCCTGCAGAACCAGGCTCAGGGAGGGGCAGCCATCTGCCACAACCAGTTGGGGGTGAGGGGAAACAGAAGAGATCAGAGGGAGACAGGACAAAAGACACACTATGGGAAAGAGCCAGAGTTAATAATAACTAATGATTAAATGCAAGTGGTGTATGGTGGTGTATGAACACACTAAACACACTGTGACTGTCTATTTGCATCATCTGTTTGCAAGTACACGTCTGTAGTTCTGTCTGTGGGGTTTCAGCAATGCTGCCAATGTTTATGACAACAGCTTTTTTGAGAGTGAAACGTATCTTAGTTCCAAATAATGCAATGATTATAGGCATAAAGCTTACATTTGTCTTTACAAATTGATTTTATCGTTCAGTGAAGTTCATGAAATACGTGGTAAAATCTAAACACTGAACAAAAACCGATTTAAAAAAAACTATAACTCTAAATCAAATTACTAATCTACTGTAGTTTAATGTGATATTTTTAGATATGTTTCGTAGGCTGTGCACCTATACTGCACCAGTGCATGTGTGTGTGCGTGCTTAACTGTAGCCACTCAGATTAGGTGCTGTAAATGAGATTGGAGTTAATCTGCTGATACCTTTTGGCAGACAGAGAAGTGATGGATCAGGGTTCACACAGGTTTCTTCTCAAGCTATTGGTGTTTAATGTGTATCCACTGCAGTGAAAGCGACTCAGGGTGTTCCCAGGGAAAATCAGACATTTTTCACAGATTGCTTTAACTTCTGAAGGACAACATTTTCTTTGGAATAAGGTCTTTATTTGGGAGTGAGAGCAGAGAGAGTGTACAGAAGTGCCTGTACACATAAAAAAAAAGTGGATTTAATGTTTAACTACTCTTTAAAGTATAATGGACAGAATTGAAGAGCCCAAACATGAATTTAACTGATTTTGTGACATGAATATAGTGTGGCTGTTGTGTGTGCAGCCTCACTGCGTCTCTCCTGTTGGAGCTGGTCTCCAGGCTGCAGCACTCATTTCATTACACTGTAGGTTGTTATAGATAATCACTGGCACCATGTGCATTTAGAATTGTTAAGCTTCTTTGGATTGAGCATGTTGTCTCCAGTGGGTTTTTCATCAGAACGAATAATAAAACAGTAACCCTTACACTGCTGGTTGGAATGAAAACATGAAGGGAGCAGCAGGCAGACGTCAGACTACACTGTTTGGAGAACATGATGGTAACTACTGTTGCTATAGAATGCATGCATGGGTCATATTATTAACTGTTCTACTGGGTAAAAGTAACACTGAAGTGCTGAAAATGAAATGAAACAAAAGTAAATGTCCCAGATATGATTCTGGATATAGATACACTAAGTGCAAAGCCTGGGGATTTGTTGGCTGGTAAAACCAGGATCAGGACCAACTGCTGCCTGTTCAATCTCAGCACATCTCACTGTGATATCTCTGTTAATTCCCAGTGGTGCTGATGTGCTAACAAGCTGCTGACAGCCACTCATCTCACTCACCAATTAAATTCATTACAGCCCAGTGCCAGCTCTGCCTGCCTCCCCACAGGAGCATCCTGCACCATCACCATCACCATCACATGGGTCTATGCCGATTACCTTCACAAGTGAGACCTTCTAGCTTTACAGACACAGTAAAACAAAAGTCAAAATAATCACCACAGCAGTGTCCTCAGACAGCTGGCAAGACACGGATAGAGGCAAATGTTAGATTTGACATCTTTACTTAGTACTGACCTGGTTTCAAACCTGGTTTCCAGAGCAGTGTCCATCTACCTGCAGCTGGTTGAAAAATTCAACAGGTGGAGAATGTCTCTTCTTTAAATGACACTACTGTACCATCAAAAGAAAAAAATCCAAGGCAGGAACCGAGTCCTGAGTCTACTAACATGTCTTCAATATGACATTTCTGTCATTATTTTTCCTCTTGTTGTGGCTCTTAAGCAGCCAACTCCTAAAACCCTGTTGTAGTGTGTGTACACTGATACACATCATATTTGTTTTAAGGTACAGACAGAATCTCTCTTTAGTTTTTTATAATACTGTTTTGTTTAATGTGATGGTTGTTCCTGATTGGTTAATTAAACCAGTGTACCAAACGTACCAGCAGGCGTGACACATAGAGCTGTCTGGTTTTTCACAAGTTTGAAACCTTTTCTAGTTGAAATAGTAGCTTCTTTTCATGCTTATGTCAGTTTCTTTTGTCACAGGGTCATTGGCTCAGTTCATTTGACTTGGCTCATGCAGCACTACTGCCCTCTTGTGTTCAGAAATAATGAGCTATACATTTAGCTTTATCTCAAGGAAAGAAAAAATGTGATTAGTGTGAAAGCTGTGAATGTGACTAAAAATATGTCACAATGTTTAAGAAATGTCATTAATACTGTTGGGAGTGTGTGATAGAGACTTAACAGTGTGTGTACCAGGGCTGCAGCTCCTCATGTGCATGACAGGAAAGAAGCTCTCAGTGGCACAGATAGAACACACCTCCCCTGTTTCTGCCAGCCAACCACGCTCCATCTGTGTGTCACATGATAAAGTATACTCTGGAAAGATGACCTTGGCATGGCTGACAGCATATGAATGAGATTGGGTCCCTACCCTGCCCTTTATTTAGGTGGTCTGCTATGAGGCTTTTCACTGAACAGTTTATATAACTGTGGCACATCTACTGAAGCAAGTCTCAGAAACCACTGTTACAAATGATCAGCCCAGCTCCAGGTATGATTGCAGGCTGGTAAGGTTTTTAGTTAGTGATTGGTACAAAGTATATTTAAATACTATGCAACTACCACAGCACAATGTATTGGCTGGTTGTGTTCCTTATACTTCTTTCAGTGAACATCACATGCTCTAAAAGCTCTAAAGATTTGAGAAATTATGTCTGCTTTATCTGTTTTTTTGCTGGAGGTAAAGGAAAGAAGCTGGCTGGCTGGCTGTTGGCCTGCTTGGCTGGCTCTTGGCCCCTGTGGCTCCTGGTGACTTAATATGTGCTCTCTGCTGGTGCCTGAAACAACATCCCTGTGTTCGCCTACATGCAGCGGCTCTGTAATTACAGAGACGTGTCTGCAACTGAACACCAGTGACTGAATGACTGAACAAGAGAGAAATCGTCTAGTCATTGTGCTCCCACTCCCAAGCCAACAACACTTCATTCATTCATCTCTGAGGCCAAACAAGAAGAGGGGGAGGGATCAGAGCTGGTCACACAGGCAAAGAAGGAAGGACAAAGTTAAGAACCAGTGTAGTCACACCATACTGAAAAGGTGCTGATGCTGCATGAATATCCAGATATCATTTGAACACACTGTGTGTAGTTTAACTCCGAAACAACACGGTGTAGGTGTGCCATTTAAATGAGACTCTTCGTTCTTGATTCTAAACAACTTCTCCCACCTCAAAGCACTTTTCTGAAATTTAAGTGTCGAGTTGAATCCTGATTAATGTTAAAGGGAACATTGTTTTCACATTGTAAAACTATGTCCATCATTAGCTTGCACAGGTGAGCGAGCCAGGTTGTTACCAGACAAACTGATGGGCATTGCTGTCTTTCTGGCTCCTATTTAAACAACTGTAAAGTAATGAAGATGTTTCTGTTTTTAGAATCTGCCTAGCCTTTGCTAAAATGCTAAATCTTAAGTAAAACTTAGGTCACTGGTAAAAAGGCCAAGCTAGCTGACCACAAAGCCAGTGCTGACCAGCTGTGTGCTGTAAATGAATTGGAGACTCGACTCCGCACCATTGAAAATCCTGTAGCTAGCCAGGCCCCTGTAGCCGGTGCGGGCGAAGGTAGCTTAGCTCCAACTAGCTCTATCCCAGCAGGCCCCGTACAGCCGGGGAATCAGGCCGGCTGGGTGACGGTGAGGAGGAAGCGTAGTCCGAAACAAAAGCCCCAGGTACACCACCAACCCGTTCACGTTTCAAATCGATTTTCCCCACTCAGCGACACACCCGCTGAGGAAAAAACTCTGATTATTGGCGACTCTATTCTCAGAAACGTGAAGCTAGAGACTCCAGCAACCATAGTCGAATGCATTCCAGGGGCCAGAGCAGGCGACATTGAAGGAAATTTAAAACTGCTGGCTAAGGATAAATGTAGATTTGGTAAGATTGTAATTCACGTCGGCAGTAATGACACCCGGTTACGCCAATCGGAGGTCACTAAAATTAATATTGAGTTGGTGTGTAATTT
>VUQI01055382.1:0-19138 GCA_015106735.1 Paratilapia polleni | reverse complement strand
CAAGACGCATGAAAGCTGTGATTGTAAATCAGGGTTATTCCACCAAATATTGATTTCTGAAAACTTCCTAAGTTAAAACATTTGTAATGTGTTGTTTAAAAATGAATATGAACTTGTTTTTTTGCATTATTTGAGGTCTGAAAACACTGGACCTTTTTTGGTATTTTGACCATTTTTCATTTTCTGCAAATAAATGCTCTAAATGAAAATATTTGTATTTGGAATTTGGGAGTTATGTTGTCAGTAGTTTATAGAATAAAACAAAAATGTTCATTTTACTCAAACATATACCTATAAATAGCAAAATCAGAGAAACTGATAATTTTGCAGTGGTCTCTCAATTTTTTCCACAGCTGTATATATAACTCCAAGTGTAACCTTAGTTTAAGTCTGCCAATTTCCTGTTTGACATGTCATACTGGCATGGAGCCAAAATCAAACAGAAACATTCCTGACAAAGTACAAATGGTCATCCTTTTGTCATAATTTGGAGTAACTTATTCAACTATCACATACAGCCACATTGCAAAAATACACTAAGCCTGATATGTTGGTACAAGAACCTTGAATCCTTGTTGTATATAGAGAGCTTTTAAAAAAAAACACACCTCTTTCTCTTGATGAAAGCGTAGCTTCAGCAGCTGGGAGTCTGGTGCCAACAATTTCTCAACAAAGGACACAGGCAGCTTTGTGTTGACCTGGTCTACAATCTGAAAGACAAGACCTTCAATCAAATCTTAGAAAACATGTTTTTTCTCAGATGACTTTAAAAATCGTATGGCTTTAGAGGAATGCTGAGAAAAAATGAGAGCCCTACTTGTTAATGATTTACACATTATTCACACGGTATTAAAACAAAGTTGTCTGCGGTTAAAGGCATAGAGTTTGGCAGAAGAAGTCAAATATGGCACACAGGCCCAAAACAATTTTTAGTAAGTGTGTAATTATAAGAATATCGGGACAAATATCATCAAAAAAATTTCAGTATAAGGTTCATTACACCTCGTCCATCAGGCTTTGAACATGTAGAGAGGGAAAAAAAAAAAAAAAAAAATCAGCTTTTGTTAATATCTGTCAGAAAAAAACAACATGTGTGGTAACTATACCAGAGTGAGAAGATTAAGCACTGCCAGGTTGTAGTCTGAGCCACAAGCCTGGCAGCAGTCCAGCTGGTCCAGACCATAAGCGAGGACAGCCTCCATCAGCTGCCCACAGGGTTCTACGCTGGCCAGTAACACACCCACACACTCGTTCCCTGCTGTGAGAACGGCCTCAGAGAACTGGACCTGCTTTGCCACAGTCACACAGGCCAGAACCCGGTTAAGAACCTTTTTGGAAAATCAGAACACCGGGGGGGGGGAATACCATAAAAGATCAGATTAGGTACTAACAGCCACAGATTGGAATGTACACAGAACGGAAAGTAGCAAAAATGATTTAGAGACCTTAAAAACATTGGCATGGCATTTACATATTTGAGCAATGTTCTTAACTTTACTTAACCATGTTTACTGACAGTGAATTTCAACTGCCTCTTTGCAAAACCACACCCTTCATTTAACTGACACATTCACATTTGATAATTGTACATCATGAAATGTGCAAAACAAAAGTTATTCAACTTCATGTCCACTAAATCTGCTGTGGCTTATGTAAAGAAATGAAGTCAACTCTTAGCAGCTCTTACATCTGTGACGTAGACTTCAGTAATAGGTGGTCCTCTGAAAGGGCTAAATCGCTCCCCGATGCTGCGGACCACTGTACTGAAAACCCTCAGCAGAGCTGCCAACTTGGGCAACGACACTGAGGGAGGGGGGATATCTTCATCCAGCACCTCCCCTGACACCACATGGCTCAGATCCTGAACAGGGCAAAGAGTCAGCCAAGTACTGGACAAACGTAACCATTAGTTCTATGTGGCAGTATTTACTATCACATTTTATCATTCTGGTAAGAGAATACAATTTGAACAAGAAATACAGTTGTGTTCAGAGGTTTCCATCCACTCATGGGCATGAATGTCATGGTAGTTTGGGGCTTTTAATGATTTCTTTGAAGTGTTCTTTTTTCCAGGGTGGAATTATTATACAGCATACATCTTTGAGGACTTTAAAAAACAAGAACTGGGTGCACAATTTGGAATATATTTTAGATTTTCTCTAATTCACACAGGGTCAAAAGTATACATACAGGCTCAGCCCTAGAGCATGATGTTAACACCACCATACTTGACAGGTGGTACAGGTCTTAGGTTTGAAAACCTCCCCTTTACTCCTCCAAACTCCTCCAAATCCATGGTGATGTAAAACTTGCTTCACTGTGGACAGTGACGCTGGTGTTCCAGCAGTTTCCAGTTCATGGTATGCTTGAGGCTCGGTGGTTCCTGGGTTGTTCCTGAATACCCTAACCAATTTCCTCTTATCATGGACTGAGAGGGTGCCGAACAAGAAAGAAGCCCCTGCTCCAAAATCGACACCTTCAGGCTCAACTGAAATTTGCAGCTGCCCACATGGAGAAGCCAAATGGCTTCTAGAGAAAAGTTTTATGGTCAGACAAGACAAAGATTGAGCTATTTGGCCACCATGACAAAAGGTATATTTGGAGAAGTAAAGGTGAGGTTTTCAAACCTAAGACCTGTACCATCTGTCAAGCATGGTGGCGTTAACATCGTGCTCTAGGGCTGTTGTGCTGCCAGTGCTCCTGGTACATTGCACAAAGTGGTTGAAATATCAAAGGAGGAGGACTACCTCTAAATTCTTCAACTTCACCTCAAAGCAACAGCTAGACAGTTGAAACTTGGACACAACTGGGTGTTCCAACAGGACAGCAACAGATTCTGGTTCATGGCAGACTTGAGCCTTGGTGGTTCCTGGGTTGTTCCTGAACATCCCAACCAATTTCCTCTCATCTGAGGATGACAGTTTGGGTCTTCTTCCAGACTTTGGCAAAGTGGTGACACATCTGAATAACCTGTACTTATGTACAATTGTTTGAACTGATCATCTTGGAATCTGCAGTTGTTTAGAAATGGCTCCATTAAGCTTCTGGAATGATCTTCCCAAAGCTCCGAACTCAGTACTATTGAAAATTTGTGCACTATGCTTAAAAGCCAGGTCGGTGCCAGGAAACCAACAAATTTAAATGAACTCTACCAATTCTGCCAAGACGAGTGGTCAAATATCCAGCTGGAATTAAGCCAGAAGCTTGTTGATGGCTACCAAAAGTGTCTGGTTTAGGTGCAACTTGCTAAGGGACATTTAACCAAATATTAGTGGGGGTGTATGTATACTTTTGACCCTGTATGGATTAGAGAAAATCCAAAATAAATTCAAACTTGTGCACCCAATTCTTGTTTTTTAAAGTCTTTCAAGATGTGTGCTGTACAATCATTCCACCCTGGAAAAAGAACAGTTCAAAGAAATCATTAAAAGCCCAAAATTAGCACGATATCCATGCCCATGACAAGTGTATGTAAACTTCAGACCACAACTACACACATTCAAACCTGCTGTGTGCAGTGTGCAAAGATATTATGTCAGCTCTTTGCACCACTTTAGTATAATGTACTTTATTGGCCATGCCATTGTTTTTTGTTTCATAGAGAGGACAGACCCACTTATTCCCAGCATTATATCTGCTGGGTCATTTAATGCTGAGATTACCCTGAGTCTTGATTGATGACATATTACCAATTACCAAAGTCTTGGTAATTGGGAGGAAAAACAAACAAACAAACAAACAAACAAATCAAATCAAATCAAATCAAAACAAAACAAAAAACCACAATGATTTTTGTTCTCCAAAAAAGTCCCTTTTTATTTTCCAGAACATAGGATTAGGGCTGAAATAGGGTACTAGGTACTTAGACCTCCGAGGGTTATTAACCATATTCATACTGACAGGGCTACCACCAGAAGCACCAAAGATCCTTTTGTCATATATCACAGGTACTTACTTTTATAATTTCAAGTTTTCATGACTTTATCAGTTTATTTGTTCCATGATTTCATTTAATTTTTCACAAACCAAAACCCACCATTCCACCTACGCGGTTTTACTAGATGAAACTAGAATTAATGTTTTCCATGCTTCCTAATTTCAAGTATCACATATTATTAGGGTGAATCTGGAATTTTGAAGGAGAAAGACACAACTATGTGAAAACTACTAAAGCAGGGTTTTTTAATGTTTATTGTTCTTGGGATAAAGGCTGCATTTCATATTAAAGAAAAGCATATATTTATTTTTCAAGAATGGGAGCCAGTATAAAGATATAGACTTCTGCAGATGTTACCATTTCCAAAAAAGTGAGAGCCAAGGCAAAGGCTTGCTTTGGCGGAGCTGTTTTCATTGTCATTTCTCTGTCAGCAGAAACTAAATATCATGAATAATTTGGGTGAGGTGGAGCAAAAAATGTGGGTGGATCTAAATCACCGTCTTTAAAATTGCCCTATAATAGAGATCCCCTTGAGTTTTTCTTATGTATACTTTCAGGGAATTTTGACAAAGACATCATATGAATTTAGGCTGCACTATTTAAAATTATCATATTAAATAGTACTTGAAGAAGATGCAAAGCCATTTGTATCAGAAGTTCAATAAGTGGACCTTTCTTTTTCTTTAATTTGCACTTTTAGTCATACAAGATGGACAAACACAACAAAGACAGTAAATTAGCAGAATATCCAAGAAGACAACAGTTATGGGTGAGAGGGGTAAAGTACAGGTCCTCAATTAACTTTTCATTATTATAGGACTTACTTAACCTACATAAGGGGAGCCAGATTTACTAAAACAACTCAGTATTAGTCTTTATTATTCACAGATATGCAATTCTGAGTTGTGTTTCCAAACCTCATCCCAGTTTGCTCCAGAATTACATTTTACAGTTTTCTGGAAGAATCATATCACTTCCAGAAGGTTGAAAAATTAAGAAAAGAGTATTTATTGCAAAACACACAAAGTCTCCAGTTTTAACAAAAACATTCTTCTGGCAGCCAAAAAGACTAAGCCCACTATTTTTCTGTCATTTTTGATGAAAGCTGTGTAGTCCTATTCCCTAAAAAACCAACAACAGGCCAGAGAGGCAATTATATATTTATTAATTCTGAAATACAATAAACACGTATGTCTAAAGGAACATCAGGGCAGTACCACAGCATACGAATCAGCATTCCCACTTGCCCACAGCCATGCCAGCACAGATCAGAATAACTAGCATCTATTTCTTCAGTCTAAAAGGAGTGATATGAGCTCTATGATGGATTTTCAGTAGTGTACCTTAAGTCTCAGCAAGTTGATGTCAGAGACTGGTGGACGTTCGTGAAATTGTCTTTTATTTTTAACCAACCAACCAATGCTACTGGTCTAGAGTACAGTTAATCTTATAATTCCCAAAACCCTTGGATGGGAGCATGGATAGGAATTTTGCTGGAATTTAATTTAATACATTTACTTGAGTACGTTACTGAGGTACAGTTTTAATGTACTTGAACTTTATATACGTTTTTTTGTTGTTGTTTTTTTGTCTTGGTATTTTGTACTTCTAATCCCCTATATTTTGGATGCAATACCATTTATTTTTCAAATCTTTTCATATTCTATTTTGCACATAATTATAGAAATCTAATGAAATATCATGCTGTATTATTATAGATAAAGCTACCCAGCAGAATATAAGTAAAGATCTACTGCTGCAGCAAAAAAAGTGACACATTAATGAATCAATAATTATGACCAAATAATATAATGTGTATGACTCTGAAAAGGCCATTCGACATACTTTCACTTTAAATAATTAAAATATATTTTCCTTACAAAAGATACTCATGAAATACTTATTTTATCACAAAATTGTTATTCAGTATATACCGTTGTTTAACCTCTTGTGCAGTGGCTTCTCATGAAATACTCCTGTCTTAGGGCATAGAGATGCTTATGAGCCTGGCAAAACTTCAGAAACATCCCTGTCTATATGTGCATGGAGGACACCGAAGAACAGCTTTTGTCTTTTTTGTGTCTTTTAGACTTATGTATAAATTATTTTTTGCTTTTTGCAAAAATGTATCCCCCTTTTTTTTTTAAATGAAAGTTGAGCACAATTTCTCTTTATTTCAAAACTTCATAGGGTTTTTATTATTACTTTTGACATTCACCCTACTCACTCAGGCAGTACAAATGTGGAGAAGCAGTGCATTTTTTTGTTTGTTTTTTGTCTGAATTACTAGTTAAAGAAAAAAATACAACATATACATTAAAAAAAAAACTAATACTGGCCTCACAACAGTGAAAAACTGACAGAAGTGTAGGGTTTCCCCTAAAAGAAAGAAAGGTTTTTGGTATTATTAGGTGCTAGCCTAATGCTTCTGGTCTTTTTTAAAATTATTGTAGCTAAATAAATAGTGGTGTGATTCATGGAATATGTAGCCTTTGTTTTATTGCTATTTAGGGAAGACAGGAAATGTCTGTTTTAAAATACTGTGAGAAACACTGGAATGGATTTGGATCAACTGATGACATTTTGAACCAGTTTTGCATCATTTCAGTCCATTTCATAACATTTAATGCTCATTTAAATTACTTGTTATATGTAGCATGTAAAAAACAAACAAAACAAAAACAAAAGTACCAGATGCACCGACGGCATTGTGAGCAACACAGACTAATTCATCACAGCTGGCCTTAGCAAAGCATAATTGAAAAGATGCCGTACTATATTTGCCAATTCCTAAAAGCTAATAAAACATGTAATTTCAGTTCAACACAACATCCTCACTACATGCAGCTGTTTGGTAGATTTTCAAGGTCAGTGGGGCTGCAGAAATCTAATACAATAACATATAATGATATGATAATAACAGTGAAACGTGCAGTTATTTAACTGCAAGTTCAAGACTTTCAGTTTGAGAGACATACTGCAGTGTTTTTGGCACATAAACACGTTCATTGTTATCATCTACGTTAGCCCTGAGGATAAAGAACATAAAGAACCCCGAGAGACCCACTGGTTGCGCAACAACCACATGACTTAAAAGGACAGGCCAAGAGCAAAATGAAAGTTTCCACTCACTTGGTTGGTCTAGGTGATCACTGAAGAGGTACTGATGCTGCAGAAAGTGACCTATTACAATCTCGAGAAACCAGACATTTTTGGACCCTATATAAAGGAATAAATGTGACTTATATAGATTTCACACATAATCAGATTAAAACCTTTCAAAAGGACAGTGCCTAAATTTATATGACTTCTTTGTCAAACAGGTTTCACTGCTCATGCATATAGGCACAAAAGATAAAAGGATGCACAATGCATTTTAAGGGATTAAAATTGGAGGCATGTGTGGATGTAGGATCTCAGTTATTCTAAGATACTTCCAGCCAACATAGATCTTCTCTTCACTTACTTAATCAGTTTTGATATACTGCATGCCTACAATTTTCTGTCTAGGGAGCAGCCATATCCTTGATCTCTTAAGGTCTGAACCCTTCTCATATTCAACTGCCAGCCACACATGGACAGATTCAGCTTTGCAAACTCACTTGGCTACACACAGTTTAGCTGTAAGCAGTGCAGGTGCTCACTGCTGAGGGTGAAACCCTCAGACCCCATACTGTTAACTCATACACCAAAAAGACTGAAGAGACAGCTGGAGAGCTTTGGGGCTCCCCAGATTTGTTCATGTAGCAGACTATAGACTCTCTGGGACTACTCATTAAACTTTCAGTGCCTGTTAGTGTTTTTCTTTTTCACTGAAAACTGTCTCCAGGTGATTCTTCATTTCTGCTCCCATTATGGCACAACATACAGTGCATACATAGTTGGTTAAGTGTTTTATTTAATGTGAAAATCACACACATCAATCAAATTATCACAAAATAATTCTTGATTTCACAAGTTACTTGCTTAATGTTGCAGACAGCTTAATGTTTTCACTGGTTCTTGTCCTTTCCTCTCTGAAGTGGCATTTATTTTTGTCTGACAATGAAAGGTGGAAACCATCAATACTGGGTTCAACCTGAGAAAATTGTTTATTGGGACTGTTAAGTGCTAGCTTAATGCCTCTCTCTCTCTGTATCTCTCGCTGTCTCTCACTCCCTTTTAAAAATACATATTAATGTCGCTGCAACATGATTTAAATATCTGCACAGTTTAATGCTTCTATTTTTTCAATAACATGACTACAATATCCTCAGTAATTTAACAACAAGTGGTCAAAAATGAGAGGTAAGGCATAAATCTCCATCTCTCTTGGCCTCGATGACGTTCCTTGAACACAAATTAATATTTTAAAATTGGAGGGAAATTCCCTCCTTATATGTTTCCAACAGGAGGTATTTATATGCTTTAGGGGGATAATACTTGTGATCTTAACTATAGGCTTTACATTGTTCTATTTTAACCTCTGATTGTGTTTCATCATTCTCCTCCAGCTGCAACGTTGCTGAAATTCTGCTCTGTCTTTGTTTTGGTGGCCTTTTTTTCCCCCTTGTCTCCATGCGGTGTCTGATGTAACATTTTTCCCACAATGATCAAAAATCAGAGTTGTACTGGCCTGTAAAGAAAAAAAAAAGTTCATTTTCACTACCACATATATTTCTGGGTATCTTAAACTCTAATATTATTGCGTAATTTCACCACATTTAAATGCTAATTTGCAAGTATTGATTAAATTATTCAGAATAAATGAAACCCAGCACTGAAATTCAAACCCAGAGAGGTCACCAGTCCGTGAAGTGGAGAAATTGGAGAAGTATGTCAAGAACACCTTTGGTTTTTCCTCAAGAAGATCATGGACTTAGATGTGCCCTGTTTGCCAGCATACCTTTTGAGGAAGCCAAAGTCATAAGATCAGGTCTAGAAAAAAGACATTAAAGCTGAGGGGTGTACTACAAAGTGAGATTAATGGGTTCGCATGGTGAGTTGAAGTTAATGTCGGAGTTTTCAGTGTCACAAAAGTGTCTCTCTTTTTACTGTCTAGATCACAATGGTATCTTATGCTGAACACATAACCTGTTCCGGGTGAGGTTATGTTCAGAGTTTCAGTTTAAAATCGCATGTTAGCAGCACATTTTTAATGATTCTTTTATTTACAGCATCCTGGAAGTGCAATATAGATCATCTGCTGAAGGAATACGTTTTATATATGCAACCTATAGAGTTTAACACCACTGAATAAAGTCCAGCTGTAAAGTTACAGCAGTGCAAACTGTGCATCGATGATCAAATCACTAAAATAGCGATTTTTTTGAAGCATTACTCTCGTCTTTGCAGCATCAGTGTTTTTTTAATTTTTTAATTTTAATTTTAATGTTCTATTTTTTTAGATTCTTTATAGATCTCTATCACCCGTTGCTCTGATAATGTCTCCGATTGAACTAGGCGGTGCTCATTTTGTGCAGAAGAAGAGTCAAATGATGCATGAAACACCCCTTTTTATGTGAACACACATAAAGCCTGAGGCAGAAAGTCTGTGTTTAAGGAGAACGTTGATAACCACCATCATGATACCTGTTATCTCCGACTGGGGTTTTAGGTTTTGTCAAGCCAGCTAACACAAAAAAGCCTGCCTATGTTGAACTTGCTTTGTAGTATACCCCTCTGGTCAGTGTGTTGCAGGTAACACAAACTATTTATGTAAGGACACCGCCTGATATAAATGGATTTTACAGAGAGAAAAGTATAGTAGCCAAATTAAGGGATCTGTACAGTAACCAACACAAGATTTGGTATTGCTGTGTAGATGTTATAAGACGCCTATCTCTAACACTGACAGTATCAATCAACATAATAAGATCAACACAAACATCAAGTTTCCCAGTGAACAGCATGAAGATAGAAAACCGTTGTTCCCGATTATTTGCTTAGATGTGGATGAATAGTGCAGATCCAGAACAACTATGTACAGAAAAACTGTTAAAAAAAGACTCATATCTCAGCTTTAATTGAAATCATCTACAGCACAAAATCTCAGTAATGACAATCATCCAATACAGATTAAAATCTGTATGTATCTGTATTAAAATCAACAAAGAAGGCCAAAACAGTGTTCACTGTATCCATTTTGAACTGGAAAGCAAATGTGATGAAGTACAGAGCCTGAAGAACAAATAAGTGGAACTGCTGTCCATGGGGTCTGGACTGTAAAGCTTATCCTCATTTGACCTTTAAGTAGGGTTAAGACCTTTAATGTTACTAAATCTCATTAAAATGAATATCCGTGGTTCTATAATGGCACAGGAGTACACTAATAAAAAATAAACCTACTAACAAAGTTGTGAGGATTCCATGTAGGAAAATAAAACATGATTAGATGTTTTGAATTAGGTGTTTTGAATACAATAGTATTAACTTGGCACTCGTACTCTTACACAGTTCCAGAGGAAGTCTGCAGCCCATGCACCTGTAAAAAGACTCCACTTTAATCCTTTTTGTTTGTGGACATGGTACTCACCGCAGATGAAATCTGTTTTCTGTACCCAGACTTTCTGCCTCAAATCCTGATAATCACATTTTTGATGAGTAACAGAGTTACACAAATTGGGAAGCAACAGAAAATGTTCCAAATTAGCCAGCCCCCTACTAATGAGATTTATCTGTCTAAAACCGTGTTTCTAGCTTCATATTTCAGTGACAGAAAAGAAACAGATGGCTCAATCAGTTCACAGGAACGAGATCTAGTGATTTCATCCTGTGTCATTTTAAAGTTTATCCGTAGGCGTAGTTCTGCTAACAGTAATGCATTTCACAAACTGTCCTATTTTCAGCAGATTTGAGATTTCAGATGTCCAGATGTCAAAGTTGCAATAAGCATACAATGTAATGATGGATCTAAATTTCAATGTCTTGGAAACAACAGACATGTAAACAATATTTTACAGTGTAAAAACATAAACAAAGAGCAATAACCCCAGCTCTCTCTCACTGTCTCCAGGGGGTTTTCTGCCTTTAGAAGTGCTGTTATAAAACAGCCAAATTTAGATCCATGCTTTCTTAATTAAGGTCAGGGTCTTGCCTGCCTTTCTATACTAAAGGACATAAAAGTTAATAACCAATGAAAAAGTCTTTGTGGTTCCCGTGTTTGGCATGGAATTTAATGGATATTTCAATACACTTCAGTTGTACTCATAGAGCATCGCATCACAGCACGAGTCATATCAGGGCAGGACTTTATATTGTAAGGTCAAGAACTTACAATGTCAAAGACAGACGCCCAGCAATTCCCTCTTGAGCAAGCACTTAGCCAGACTGGAGAGGAAAAACTCCTTTTTAACAGGAATACACCTCAGACAGAACCAGAACCCGGTTGGGCGGACATCTGTCTCGACTGCCTGGGGTGTGGAGAGATCAAAGAGAATGGAAAACATTTTAGAAACAACAAACAATAAACACTGGACAGGTTGGTGGGGTGATAATAGATCAGAAACATGCAACTCCAGAACCAGATACAACCACAGAAAGGAACAAGGAAAAACAGAGGGCAGAGGAGCACAAACTACAGGTGATGGCCACTTCCCAACAAACTAAATGTGGGGCAAAGAGTGTGTTTTATGTGAGACACTAATGCAGAGAGGTAGAATGAAATTTTGATGTATCTAACTGAAACTATATAGGTTACAGGTTTGGTATTGAACATGATTGCCATATATTTATCAGTAACTTCCAGCTATCTGGATTAGTAAATACAATATGCTTGCTCATAGGGGGGTCATAGGGGGTCATCTGATTGTTGGGGTTTTCTGTCTAATATTGTAGGGTCTTTACCCTAAAATATTAAGCGCCTTGAGGCGACTGTTGTTGCGATTTGGCGCTATATAAATAAAATTGAATTGAATTGAATAAGGATAAAAGGAAGCTGAAGTTTATGATCTTATGCAGTAGTCTTCCTACACTCTTATTCATTTTTTTCATCCCAATAATTGTTAAAACTGCTGCTGTTATTTCAGCTCATGGTCTGTCTGGTAATCAACCTAATGTCATGAACTGTCAAAGTCTGCAGACTGTGTGGACTGGAGAATTTCAAGGAACCAAAGCTCAGGAGACTGGAGGCAGAGTTTCCAAGAAAAGGTGAGCCATTTTATTATGGCTGATGTAAAGTCCAAAGCACAAAATAAAATCCAAAAGGCAAATAAAACAAATCCAACACAACACAAAGATCAAAACCACTACGAATCAAACCAGGAGTCACAGGGAGCAAAGGCAGAGAAAGTAGGCTAAACAGGCAGAATTCGCAGGCAGACATAACAAAGAACAGAGGGGAGACCGAGGCTATAAATATTAATATAAATACACACAGAGGCCTAATTGGAGAGTGGACACAGCTGGGTGACAAGACACAGATGAAGACAATCAGACAATTAAGGGGAGGAAGTCAAACTCAAAATCAAGAGATTCTAACAAAGTCAAACAGGAAGTAACTCAAAGAGTAACTACTAAACAGAGAACTGAGAAAACTAAACACAAACACAGCAAACTCCACTAGCACTAGACTCTTCACAACCAGGTTAGAAAAGTGCATGTCCTGCAGTGCAGCCTGTTATAACCCAAAGCCACTTAAAATGGGACACCTAGTCATCCTAGGGAGACATGCAAGTTAACTAAATGCAATGTTGGTATAAAAAAAAAAAAAAAATGGAGAATCAGTGTTTTATAATTCTTAAATTATAACCCAATCTCAATTCTAGAGCGTCAAAAACTGCTGTTTTATAAAAGCCGTTGATGTTTTTGAGATATGCACACACTGTCCTTTGGTGTTTTCGTGTCGTTTTGTGACAGATGGTGCTCTTTGGACACGAAGAGCTAATAGTCTTGTTTGTTTGAAAAAGTGAGAAAATCTGCATATCAAGACAGGTGTGATAGTGAAATAAACTAGAAGACTGTGGTTTGTGTCTCATTTGGAAGCTTTATAGTTTGCATTTAGTTGTCCTTTCTTTTCACTTGCTGTTTACTTTTGGTTTCCCTTACTGTTTTAGGCACTGAAAAATTACTTAGTTAGGTTAAGGAAAAGATCCTGGTTTGGGTTAAAATGTGCCTGTTTGCAACATTTACCCTGCACTTTAAAAAAATGCACCTAGTGTGTTCAAATGGGACCTCTCATGAGGTCATTTGGTCATGACCATATATGACAAGTTGCCATTCTTGCTGTGATTGGTGCATCAATGCACAAACATCAAAGGGCATCTTGTGCATATCTCTGAGATGTTAGTGGCTTTGACAAAACAGCAGTATTTAACACTCTGGGAATGAGGATGGCCCCTTAATTCTAATTCCACTTCATTCCTTAATTCCATTTCACCACTAATTTATTTTATGGAAAATATTGTCAAAGATTATTGTGGACTTTCTGGCATTGCTATTCCTTTGCTATTAATGGACAGGTCATAATTCCCATGAATACTAGAGTTCCTTTTCCATTTAGTAATTATAGAGTAAATGTAGTTGTGAATTTGCATTAAAAAAATAAGAATTATCAATAGCAATGTGAAGAATTTAGGGTTTATAAATACCGATAGGCTTAAACCTTACGATGGCTCCAAGATGAAGTGAATAATGAGTATTTTTGAGCCATGGTGCAAGTGTAGATCTGAGATATCTGAATGTGTTAGAAGTCTCTAAGGACTTTCCTTATGTCTTAGTGCCATTGTTCTGGAGTCCATGCTACACCTCTTTATAACTTTTCTAATAAAGCTTTAGGGCTAGGCCAAATTCAATGTGTGAAGTTTGATGGTGCAATGGGATCATACCAGGTGTGACAGCAAGAAGTTCTTGGTTCACTTCCATCTTTTGAAAATATGATGGTTATACACCAGTTAAAGAAGCATAACAGGGAGAGTTACAAAAATAAAAAGGAAAAATGGAAAAATAAAAGGAACAAAGGTGGTGAGGCGTCAATGGTCCCATTGCTGCCCCCTATTTCTGGTGCCCTTTTCTCAGTACTCATGGGTCAGACCATGTTCAACTTTCTTTTTGATTTCTGCCATACACTTGTAAATTTCCATGATAATATCTTGAACTCTATAGCACTGAATGTCCACAGACACACAGACATACACACTTTAGCCAAAGTACTGAAAACTGACATTGATTTTACCATGGTGCATGTGTAGGTCTGATGACTCACAGACAGACAAAATGACTATGTGAAAACAATACCACCCATACTGTTGTGACTGGAAAATGCTAGTAATATACTGGTAAATATTTTCTTAACTACAGGATTTTCTAACCAGCTATTCAACCAGTTTGTGTGTTCAATGGAGTAAAATTACTGTTTTTGTCAGTAAGAGCAATATAACTTTGACTAATATATACTGTATAACTATAACTAAGCTTAGTTTTCCCATCGAAAAGGGTTGACTGGCAGCAAGTAAAGCAGCAAAGATATTCTACATATAGACAACACTTAAACAGTTATTAATTTTTCAGGTGGCTAAAAAGCCTACCTCTTACTGCTGTCCCCCATAGCCTGATTGCCATCTACTGAATATAATGAAAATGGACAGCATTTATACAGTGCTTTTCTAGTCTTACTGACTATTCAAAACACTTTTACACTACAAGTCATATTTAAGCACACATTCATACAGTGCTTTATTCTATACACTTAAAGCACTTTGTCTACCTTACATGCATGTCCAATTTAGAATCACCAATTAAGCTAACATGCATGTCTTTGGACTGTGGGAGAAAGCTGGTGTACGGAAAGGAAATCCATGCAGACACAGGGAGAATATGCAAACACTGCACAGAAAATACAGTGAATGAATGAATGAATTTTGCCTAAACAATTAACTCAATTTTGACCTGGCAACTTCTTCTACTTCTAAAACTGGGAGACCATCTAGTTATGGTTGCAGGAATGGGGGTATGTATATATTTTAAATTTTAACTGCTTTTACACATTCAAGTCTATTAAAAAACACAAAATATAACTGAAGTACTTTTCCAGGATATTGGACCTTTAAAGTGAATAACTAGGTCAGTTTCTTACAAGCTTAATTGATACATAAAGCATGACAAGTAATATCCTTAATTACCCAAATGTTTAGGTTTGCGCAACATGTCATCACCTTGTAAGTAGCCGGAGGTGAGCCAAAATTGTTCACATATGGCTGTGTCTAAAGCAACTCTGCATCAGCCATGTGGGAAAACAACTATAAAGAGAGGTGAACAGAGTAGAGTGAGAATTTCATATCATATTTCATTTTAAAAACTGCTGTCATCCTGTGATAAGCTGCTCTTTCTTCTTCAGGCTGAAGACACAGCCGCGCCTGTTTTGTATTCTATAATGTGGAAAGTTGCTCTTACAGCAAGGTGTCGTCATATGAGGGCCAAGGTTGAGCCTAGTGATGAAAATGCACTGTAACAGTCACTCATGGAGAAGTCACCAAAATCTGCACTGAATTTTAACAGCCTTTCTATGAAAAGAAAGCTAAGTCTTTAAAAACAAGCAAGACCAAGAACACACCAAAGGGAGTGGGGGTGGGGTGGGGGTCACAGAAAATCCAAATATTTAGTCAGAAATAAAACTGATGTGGCCTAAAAGAGTATTTAGATTTTTTACTTAAGTAAAAGTTATAAGCCTACTTAAGTAGCTTAACACTGCACAGGTTGTATATTCAAAATTTATTTAAAGTACCTAAAGACAATGTACTCGTTGTGTAGTATCATATACATGATACTGATGTGTATATTTTTTTGACATTGCAGTTGTTGATGATATTGCTCAGTAGTTTGATCTATAATAATGCACTTAATCTGCAAAATAATAAGTAACTGAAGCTTTAATAAGCAACCCATGCCCCCCTTCTGGACACACCCCTGCTTCACTGTCAGCTTGCACTTGTGTAATAAGCAGTCCTTGAAAAGAATTATAAGTTAGTTAATTGTAATGAGTGAATGAAAACTGAAAAAAAAAGAAGTTGTGGACAGTATATCTAAACTTTGAATAAAAGCAGTTTGAACCTCAAGCAGGAATTGTTTGAGGTTCTTGACAATTCACCTCTCATCCAAGAGTACATCCAGTAAACTTAAAAAAAAAAGGACAGTGTTTAGTCATAGCACTCATTTGATTTCAGGATTTAGAAACATGAAATCTCTAGTTTTTGTTTTGTTTATATATATATATATATATATATATATATATATATATATAAAAAATATATATTTGTAGCAGCTGCTAGCTATTGTTTCCTTATACCAAGGCTCCTTCCATCTTCACTGTATTTGTGCTGGTTGAGGTTTCACTGAATTTCCATGTGGTTATAGTTTCAGTTGACCACCAAAGCCAACAGAAGTCTGTCTTCCACACAGCAATATGGTTTTCATTTACACTTTATTTTTCCATCAACTGAAACATCAGTATTTGTTGGTGGAAATGTGTCAGTCATTAGACCTACTAACCGTAAATTGCACATTAGAAGCCTTTGCTTAGAAAATGTGTGTGTGTTATTAAGCCTAATTGCATGGTGAATTTAATGGGCTTCTGTGAGAAGTTCACACAGTTTAAATAGCTGAAACAACTGGTAACTGTAATCAAATAAATAATTAGTTAGGAAGTGTAATCAGCTACAACTGCATTTTAGGGCCTTTCCTGGACCAAGAAAAAAAAAAAAAAAGCACATAGCCACAGGAGCATTCTCAGAAAAAGTGTTTTTCCATCCAGCAACACTATCGCTTCACTTTGCACAGTTGGATCAACCTCATCACACGACAGACACTGCCACTTGCCATAATTATGCCGGCAAGGGATGATCTTATCAATTTAACCTTTGCAAAAAGATGGAACTAACTGTATGGATTGGTTCAGAATACAGCCAGCTTTCAATGAAGACAAGAGTTTACTTTTCATTTCAGATTAATAGTTTACAGGCTTTCCATACACTTTTGCCATCCTTGTTATAACAGTAAACATAATAATAAACCAAGCAGTCCTTTTAACTCAAAACATGATCATTCCCTCAGTCTAATGGAGTTGTTTTTGTGTCTAGCCCTCTAACCAAACCTCAACCAGAGCTTTGCAGATCATAAAACTGATTTATTTTTCAACAGTAAACAGGAAAATTATTTTACTGTCTTGAACAAATTGAGAACTGAGAAGAACTTATTATTGCCCCGAATAAAAGCAAGGAAAACAAAAGTGTTATAGAAGTGGGGAAAAAAACTTGAGGAAAAAGAAAAGAATCTGAAAAAGAAGGGAGGATTCAATGCATCTCAGTTGCTGCCCTGTCAAAGGCTGTTATTAGACAACTTTGACTGCTAATGTAGTGGAATATGAACTGAATTTGTTGGTGACAAAGCAGGAGATTAAAAATACTGACAAAATACAGCCTTAAAATTTCCCATAGGCACAGAATGGATTTAGTGCAGTTTCTCAGCTCTTGAATATGATTAGGCTGGTTAAGATAACAAATAAATGGATAATTGAAAAAATGTGAGTCAAGAAACAGTGTGCATACAAATAGTTCATTGAGATGTATTGCTGTTGTCAACACATTTGTTTCCTTGCATTAAGAAATCTTCAAAGATCGAGTGAGACCCACTGCCAATGGCTTAGAAGGTGGTGAATACCTAATCATCATAGAGTCATCATAGGATTATGAGGATGAAATACAAGAGGTTGCTTAATAACTTCCATCTGAGAAATTATCCCTTAAAAGCAAAGAAGGCTGCATGGCTTTCCAGAAAGGCAACAACTGACAGTAAACACTGGCCCATTATGCTCTGCTGAAATCTATCAGGGCAGCAAAGAGGATACATTTTCCTTTCCTGATAACTACACTAGTAAAACACTCTGCCACCCCTTGAAACAGAAACCACTCAGACAGACTTGATGCCTTTGTATGCCTGCTTTGATAATCCACATCAGGACATCCCACTAGCACTACCATGCCACCATATGTCTGGAGGGAAAATGTTCTCCAAGTGACACCTGCACAGGTTCACAGGTCTCTGCAGCAGATTGGTGTTCATAAGATGGGCAGAAAGTCACCTAGAGTTCTGAAATCTGTATAGAAACCTCTGGCCAAGGCTGTCATTTCAAACTACTTTACATGCTCAGCCACTGTACTGGTTTCCAAAAAGCTACATACAATGTACATAAACAGCTTCCGTCCATTTGTACTCATATTGGTTACCATAAAGTGTCTAGAAAAACTGGTGTAAGGCACTTACACCACACTGGCTTCACTTTTCACAAGTCCATCTTTTACATAAAGGGTATGATAACAAGTTATATACTTCAAGCAGCAAAATAATGTAAATGCCTCCTTTTCCACCTGAGGCTTAGTTCTGGATAGCTGCCACAAAGAGACTGGTATGAAAGCATCACAACGTTTTGAACACTGTACTGGCTAACAGTCTGTTTTAAGGAAGTAACTAACTCCAGTGCATTTGTAAAGATATTTGGCCTTACAGTGTTGTAGAGAACTAGGGTTTCTCCTCCTCTTGGAAGCAAGGTAGCACACACCAAATAACAAGCAATTCACTGAGAAACAAATCGTTGTTAGATGAAAAATGTCACTGAGCAATGACCAAAGATGAGTAACAGTTGATGGCTGGACGTTTCTCACCAGTGACAAGTATATCATAGTTACGGGACACTACTGTATATTAATGAATGTATAGAAACCACATTCTGCTAAACAGAGTGTTCAAAAAGGCTCACTCAATAGTCTGGCACAAGTGGAACATTGGTAACAAGCACCAATACACTGAAAACAAGAACCCACAGATATTGCAACAAGCTAAAGGCTGGAGTTCGCTTATCGTGCAGACCATAAATTTGGCCTTGCAAAAATCTCTGAGAATGGACAGGGTGTCAGACCTTCTAAAGAAAATAATGAAGATGATAACTTTTTTTTTTTTAAAACTTAAACAGAAGAACGACAAAAATCCTGTCAAATGCAGGCTCTGTCAGACCTACCAAACCACAAACTAGTCCAGGATTTTATCACTGCACTTCCCTTGACATTTTGTGAAAAAGCATAGCCAGATGAACAGAGAAAGAGATGACACTAATCCAAGAGTTTATCAAGTGATATTCCTTCTGTGGTAATTGCACTCCTCAGTTAGGGAAGGTTAATAAAAAAATAAATAAATAAAAAAAAACGAAAAAAAAAAAAAAAAAGGACAAACAGATGG
>VUQI01055381.1:0-32027 GCA_015106735.1 Paratilapia polleni | reverse complement strand
AAGAGAAAAAAAAAAAAAAAAAAAAGATTAAAAAAAAAAAAAAAAGAGAGAGCACAGCTGAAGCATAACAAGCCCTCACCATGATAGCTAAAGCTGAGTGTTGTACTGTTTGTGCCGTGTGGTGGCTCCCTGAGGCAGATAACTGTCTCAGCTAAAGGGTGTGTGTCTGTCAAAGGCAGCGACCCACATACATAAAGGCTCAGGGCACACAGGTGGCAAAGCGGACCAACTTTTAGAGACCATTTCTTTTTATTCTCCCGGCAAGTAAGCACATTGCTTCTCCTCAAGCACTTTGACATGTTTTGACAGCTCTGCAGAATTCTTCATCCTCAGAACATGCACAGAAAAATCCCTTACTGCTGAGCTTCACTGGGATGCTTTTTGATTTAGCTCTGATACATATAGCTTGTATGTGAGTGTGTGTGCCTGGCAAAACTCCTTGGCCATGCAGGGCACATGATGACAAAAGATTCCCTGAAGAGTGTGCAAACTGGCTGTATTCTAATGAAGACAAACTAACCAGCTTTAAATAAAATGGTAGCATTTAATATTTGACAACATAGCAGTAAAATAGTGCTCCTTCGTTTTATAAATCTCCTCATGTTCCTACATTCTGCCATTTGAATCCAAATTCTTCCATATCTGCACTGCAATGACAGTTTGAGTCTGGTACATTTTTTTCATTTGCCCATGTCAAATTCCCACAAATGCTGACCAGCAGACTGTCAAAGTCCTCCCACTTCTCCAGTGCTGACCCGCCTTTTCTCTCTCACTCTATCGCTCTCTGTCTTCCTTCCGGCGAAAGAGTGGCTCCTGGCTCCCCTGCTTTGCTGGCTGACACACCTGCCATTAATTTGCGCATACTTCCTGTTTAAAATCATAGTCTCATCCTATTCTCTGGCAGATTGTTATGTCTACTTGTTTGGTAGTGATGTCTAGGCTTTCAGTAATTCTAGTTCCTTGTTGATGTCTAAGACTCCTTCCTTGCAGATTCCTCCACTGTGCACCAGCCACTGTCTCTGTGCTTTCTCGTGGCTTTTTTGGATTCCCTGCATGCCCACTCTCTCAGCCACAACTGGATTCCTGCCTCTGCCAATCCTTCCCTGGATTTCCCCCTCTTCCTTGTTTGCAAATCATTTGGCTTTGTTAATAAATTCTTAAACTTCTCCCTGTTTTTGCATCCTCCCATTTGGGCCCTCTGGTTTAGAGAAACTTAACACAGACTGCCTTCATGTATGCAAAGCATGAACATGTACATGCGTATTATGTGTTGTCCAACTTTTGTTGTTACAATGCTACAGGGTCTAAAATTTGCTCAATCATATGCTGACTCATTAAACTCAGTCATTAGACATTTGAGGACCCCTGCTTTAAACAGACAATGTGTAAGAACTCTTTCTGTCATGTCTGCCACCTCATTTTATAACCTGTATCTATCCTATTAAGCAAACATGGGCTAGCATGTTCAGAGGAAAAAAAATGCACATTTTATCTTTCCAATAAGTCCTTTGTAATGCTCTGACATATTTTCTTCTCTCGAGTATATTTATTGTGTGTGGTTTCTCCAAGGGTCTGTCTTACCCCCTCTTATTTGTTACCCCTTAGTTTAACATGAGTAGCTGTGGTATTGATTTCCATTGCTACTTAGATGACCCCATATATTCTGGTACCACTGTAGTATCTGGCATTTTGTCCCGATCCACTGAAATGAAAAGGAATGAAAAGGTGGATGTCCAAAAACTTGACTCAAAAAAAAAAAAAAAGACTCAAAATCAGAGGTGATGATAATGACCCCCTATGGCTTCAGCACAATCTGCATTACTAGTCTCTTCTACTCTGGGGACCTTATCCAATAATGAACATAAAGAGGCTTGCAACCTAGCTGTCATTTTTGATTCTGACCTGTCCTTTGATGCACAGCTGTCAAAGAGGTGCAGTTTTGCTTTTCCCCAAGTGAGACAAATATCTAGGATCAGGTCATTTCTTTCCCCAGATGACTTACAAAAGGTCATCTATGCTTTTATCACCTTCGGGCTTCATGCACTTTACTCTGTTGATTGAAAATGCTTTAAACACATACTGAGAGATGGTATCAGATTACATCGATCATTGCTGCCCTTCACTGGGCACCTGTGAGTTTTAAAATGAATTTTAAGATTTCACTGCTTGTTTTAAAAGCCTTGAATTATTATGATATGATTAAACAGCTACTCTGTCCCAGATGATTAAAAAAAAAAAAAAACTAAAGAAAAAAACTTTTTTTTTTTTTACACACAAATCTATGATTGATCAATATTTTCTGACCTGAATTTATTTGTACTATACGTACAAATTTAGAGCTGCCTCACACCATGTGTAAGAACAAATAATGAAGGCCTGGCTGTGGGTGGGGCATGCATTCTGCAAGTAATGAGCACAAGCCTTTGGATATAAAATGATTCTGATTCACTAATATATGCATGTTGGTTAGAAAACATTTCTGTGTACATAATAGGGAATTTGGCTTAATGTGCATCAATACACCATAAAAACTGCTCAAGAATGGCTAAAAACAAAACTCTTCATCAACCCATGAACAATCTGGATTGCTTTGTCTTTAGAGTTTGTTCCTTTGACATCAATATTTCAGTCTTCACCCTGTCATTGACATGTGCATTTGGTCCATTTCTTCCATTTCTCTCGACACTGTTCCTCCTGAAGTCTTATCTTGTGTGTCAGTTGCTCCATGACATATATTTCACTCACTATTTTCAGCCATTCGTCTTGTGTTGGTGGGTCTGGTTTGTACCATCTCTTCATGATGGCTTTTTTTACAGGCTGCTAACAAGATTTTAAACAAATACCTGTCTTCTCTTGACACAATATTTCCTTCCATTTTTCCTAAATACAGCACAGTAAATGACCTTGGTATATCATAACCCAGAATTTTGGCAATTGCCAAATGAACACTCTCCCAGAAATGTATAGTGCCAGGGCAGAGCCAAAAGACATGAGAATGGTTTACATTTACTGCTCCACATTGTCTCCAACATGGCCGTGTTACAGACAAAGACTTCCTAATTTTGGGGGTGACAAAAAAATTCTTCCAACAGTGTTCTCTCCAAGTACGTGATGATGATGTAGTGGGTTGCTGTGTTCTCCATATATGCATCCAGAAATATCCACACCTAGCTCTTTTTCCCATTTCTGTTTAACATATAGTGTTGTATTTTCCTTCCTCTCCGTTAGTTGTTGGTATAATGTAGATATTATTCTATATTTCTTTGAATTGCAGACTCCTACTATGGTTCTGATTACGCCATGAGCTTTCACTTTTTAACATTTGGTGCTGACAAGGTGGTGTAATCTGTGTATAGAGGAACCAAAAACACTAAAGTCCTGAAAGATACTGTTTCCCGGTGTGCACTGCATGAAGGGTAGAGTGAAACTGCTACATCTGCAACTGGCTCTGACTTGTACTGCTTGCATAAATTAATGTATCATATGCTGCCCATATAAAGTAAATAAGGTGCAGCTTTGATACCAGTCATTTCTGTAGTTAAATGTGTGATCAAAGCAGTGTTCTGGTCCGATGTGACTGTGTCATTAATCACATTTGTGAGTTAAATCTGCACTAATTTCAGTCCTCTTAGCATAGAGGCCAACCCTGGGGTGGCTGTTAAACAACACTTCTTATCCCTAATTTTATTGGCCAGCTTCTCTTTATAATGGCTGCATTTATTTTTTTTACAGTGCAATTATCTCTGTAGAAGCCTGGTGCATAACACTTAAGTGCAATTAGCCCTGTTCATCTCACCATGTGATTGCATATTAAGTGGCTCTGACCGCCTGTACCCTGTGTTGTACCCCTGCAGGGCTTGTCAAGTAGAGATGGGTATCCCTGTGCTCTTCATAGCTCAGTGCCACTCTAATCACCCTTTCCCCTAATGGCCTATTCAACCTAAAGCTCCATGGGTAATATTTAACAGGCCACTAGTGCTTGGGATGGCAGGCCGTGTCATAATGACTGCCGATCACCATTTAGTGGCTATCAGGCGGGCAGCTGTAATGATGAAATGAAATACCACAGTGCAGACTGGTTCACTTCCTGCAGACTTTACAGCTACAGTGCTTAACAGTCATTAATATAGTTACTTCAATCCAGAAATAATTCTGTACGAAAACTCAGCTTGTATTAAACAATTTATTAGGATTACCTGAGGTTGGAAAAGGAATGCAATAAGCTACAGAATACGACTTTATTACAAAAAATTTTTTCAGCCATCCCCAAACTGAAATTAAATTTTAAGAAGTGATCATGATCAAAGTCCTGATCTCCAACAGGACTGTATTTTCAGCATCAGTGGCTGTGTCAACACTGGTGGGCACAGTATTAAACTGTAGGTCGCATACATTTCAGAATGGCTCAATGCCCTGGCACACAGTCACTGTTGTTATGCATGTCAAATTAATTTGAAGCATAAAAAGAAGTGTTCAAAAAGTATCTCTGTACTTTTCTGTAAAATTATTATTAACTTATTATGACCACTGTTATGCTCATCTGACAGATCAGAAAACACTTCCCCAACTTGTCATGTGCTGCTGTGTGGCAGGCAGGAGGTGGACCCAATTGCAGGACTCAGGAAACCAGGAGTAAACTCAAAACACAGCTTTAATGCTGATTATCCACAAAGTAACAAAAGTCCAAAGCATTAGTAGAACTGAAACAGGGAATCCAAATACCAGGGGTTATAGAGAACACAGGGCACAGAAACACACAACTATGAGGATGTACGACATGACCAAGAACGGAGATAAACTGAAACCTTAAAGCAGCAGGGTAATCAAGGAGAGTGGAAACAGGTGGGGAAAACAAGACACCGCTGAAACTAATCAAGGGTAAAAAAAAAAGGGGAAGCAAAACTAAATGGGGTGGCTGTGGCTCAGGAGGTAGAGCAGGTCGTCTACTAATTGGAAGGTTGGTGGTTCGATTCCTGGTTACCCCAGTCTGCATGCCGAAGTGTCCTTGGGCAAGATACTGAACCCCAAATTGCTCCTGATGCGCTCATCGGAGTATGGATGTGTGAGTGAATGTTAGAAAAGCATTTAAGTGTAGAAAAAAGTGCTTGTATAAATGTGTGTGTGATTGGGTGAATATGAGTGAGTGAGTGAGTGAGTGAGTGGGTGAGTATAAAGCGCTTTGAGTATTCACATAGCTATATAAGTTCAGTCCATTTACCATGGTGTAAATAGTTCTTGCCACTGCTGACTGGGAGCTCCCCCCAAAATCTGCTGTCACTGAGGTGCTCCTACCCATTCCTTAACAATTTGGCCCATGTCGAAGTTGCTCGTGTCTTTGCACTGCACATTTCTATTGCATCCAACACATTGATTATGAGAAGTGACTGGTCAGTAACTGTGAAATATACATCATGTCTTGACATGCACCATTTTTACAAGATAATTTTCATCAACTATGAGTTATCAGACTACTTTGGCTCATAGTTATAAATGACACGAGTGGCTAATAAGGGAAATCCATGTGTAAATCTGAAACTTGTTTTCCCCCACTGATCGCAAATTTGGCGATCACTGATGTCATGCACTGTCATGATTACTGTCATTATTCTGTTAATGGATAACCTCTTTTGCTTGTAATGGCTACATAATTTATGCTGTTAAGACATTTTTTAATCCACTTAAGCATTAGTCATTTTCAGCCATACACAGTATAAAAGATGGATGTAGAGACCTTTTGCAAAAAATAAACAAATAAAAAATAAAAGTGGATGTGATGAGGAGTGGCAGGTCTGCCTGTGAAACCACACATTCATTGGCTATTGACTTGTGACTGACAACTCATTAGCCAATGACCATGTGGTTTCATACCACAGATAATCCTCCATTTTGAAACATGGTATGAGCAAGGTTTATAAAATAGGCTTCAGTTTTTATTCAATATGACCCAAAATGAGTGACTGAGCCCATAAACTGAGTAGGAAAGTGTTTACAGAGGTCAAGTCAGAAAACCTTTTCCCCATAGACTTCTATAGGACCAGAAGTCTTTTTGCAGACACAGCTATCGCCATCTGGTGGCCTTCAGATAGAATGCAAGTTTTCTGACAGTTCTGCATTGGCTTCATTTTTCCAACCTGGAAGCTATATCCATGCTTTATACTGTCTATGGTTTCAAGTCCACTCACTGTAAAAGCTTGTCATGTTTTTTTCTGTTTATATGTCATATATTTTAGTAAAAGGTAAAATAATAGTATATGTCTTCAAGGAGGAAAAAAAAAAGAAGAATCCAGAGAACATATGTTGATAAAAACTGAAAAAATATGGGCATACCCATGGCAGGGAAACAATGACTAATCATCTCTTTATGGTAATATCAGGACTACATGGAAAAACTGCTGTTTGGAAATATGCTCTTGTTTACTGAAAACTGATCTGATCTGTTCGGTCACAGCTGGGGATACGTGTATGGTTTCTAAAGCTGTGTCAGAAATCTTTTTGAAATATTTGTTGAGACAATCCCTGAATTACATAGAGTGTGCAGGGCTAATCCCTCTTCTCATGCAACAGCTGTCAAATGTAAAACACCACCCTGTTACTATATTAGTTATTACATGGAAAGGGGGTGGGGGGCAATCTTTTGGCCAGTTATTACCCCAAAGAGAGAAAAAAAATACTATTTAAGAGGTTTAAAGACAGACAAGATTCAGTACTGCAGAAAGTCTCAGAGTATGGTTACAGTCCATGAAATATTTGAGCCAGTACCACAAAAAGATAAGGGGAATGTGCAAATATGTGTTGGCCTAAAGATGGGTGGCATATAAAAGAATAACAACAATGTGTCAAGTCAATACTGAACAAGTAACCTCCTAGCATCCTACCCTGCAACAGTGAGTAAGGGTAAATGGAGAAACTGGATATTGCAGAAGGTTGGTTATTAATGTAGATAAATAAGTGTTTGTGAATTACTGTCTGTGTGGTGCCCAGTTAGTTTGTGTGGGTTTTTTGAACATCACCAAAGTTTCAAGTTATGACACTAGGTGGCTCCGGGAGTGCTACAAGTCATCTGTAGCGATACTGTCACTTCATTAGCTCTGTTGCTCTTACCAGACTATAAATGCCCCTAACGTAATGTGGTCTGAAAGATGATGACTGGTAGCAGTTGTTCTTTTTCCAAGGGCTAAAAGCTGGAGACAGGCATTGGGGGCTGAACCCTTGGTCAAGGACCAAACACATATGTTGCTGTTGTAGACTCTGATAGGTTGAGACAAATTGTGCTACCGCAAGTTGCCAAAGTTAAAGCTACCACAGTCACATTGACATCACTCACCACTGCTAAGGCTTCAGACATCAACACAGACAACTGCTGACACTATGGATGCTGAGCTACTTTCATTACTGGGCTTGTTGTCCTCCACAAATCATTGTTTGTTTTGTTTTTTTAAAGACAAATACAGATATAGATTGCAAAGGACATTGACACAGTGTCTCTTAAAAGTCTGCAGCAATCTTTGATTTTCCAGCAAATACATACTTGGTACCCTTGTAGCATGTACAGTCACAGCAAACTGGCAACAAACTAGAGGGTACATAGGTGTCTGCACAAAGGCTTGCATACTTTTATCACTTGGACCCTAGCAGACCCATGTATATTCAAATATGCAGAAAGTATAACACTAGTGTAATGTACTCCTTAAACTTCTCTGCTTCTATTTTTTCAGTGCCTTGTTACTGAAAGTGACTTTTTGAACCACACTGCTTTTACCTCAGTTGGTAGTTACAACTTTCGGTAGTTACAACTACCGAATGAAAAAAACTTAGCTGCTAGCATTAGCCATTACCTTTGCATTTGCTAGTGCTCCTACCTCTGTGGATTCCTTGCAACTCAGCCTGTGCTTAGTGTGGCAGGTCAGAAAAGTGCTGGAGCAGCATTTGGCCTGAGAACAGAGGAGTGGATGGTGTGAGAGAGAAGGCCGGTGGAAGCAGATCGATGTGGCCTGTATTCATTAACCCTTGCTCACAGCTCCCTTCCCCTTCCCAATCACAACCCCGCCATTTTAGGACAGCAGGAGGTGATTTATTAGCTGTCCTGGCTCAGTCAGCACCATCGACCCACAGTCTGAGGAGAGTTGACTCACACCAGGATATACCGATTCCCACACTGTGGGCTGAATTCACTCAGTGATTCGACACCACGGAAAGAGGAACCATGCCGGAGGAATGCAAGATGATCAACATATATTTATTTTTATTTGTAAACTCTGTCACAATCAAATAAAGGGACTTATGGTTCTATCCTAAGCGCAATTCATTTACTGAGACTGAAGGCTGGTGGCAGGCCTTGCTAGATAAACCATAAGTTAAACACATGTGCTATGAAGCTGAGGGGGTCAAGGGTCCCACTGGCAGATTGTTAAGATTCATATCAATATTCAAATACTAATATGAACCTTTAACAGATGTGGAACTATCTGACATGGTCTCTTTTCATTCACTAAGGGTCCTGAAAGGCAAATCTAAAGACAGTACAACTGAATAAAATTCAAAGCATTGCAAGTAAATCAAATCTTGAATACGGCACTGAACATTTAAGTGTTTTTAATGCTTTGTAATGCTGTCGCTGTTCTCAATACATGATTAGGTTCACTAGTATAAAAAATACTATTTAGAAAAGATATCTACGTATCTAAACTGATGTTATACAATAAAGTAAGCAATATTGTTTAGTGGTTAGCACTTGCCTTATAGCAAGGGGGTCCTGGGTTCAGGGCAGGGTGTGGACCTATAAACTTACTGAGCAGACCCAATTTGCATGCCTCCCTCCTCATAGACGTTACTGGTAATTAGTTTGCAATGAGTTTTCCTGTTTTCCTACAGCCACAGTGTAAAAAAGGTGCCTCATTTAGCCAACTGGCTGGCTGGCTGTTGTGTGTCTGCAAAAATAAAACATCTACACTCAAATTCTTAATGACATACAGAGAGGGTAAACATATCTCTTTAATATGTGGTGGTTTCCTTATTAAACTTGCCAAATGATGATATTTCAACATGAAGTGCTGAAACTGAGAAAATGTATTGCTTTTTGAAAAATGTATGCTCATTTTGAGTTTGATGCCAGCAACAAATTTTTTTTAAAAAAAGTTGCAACTGTGTTGCTTCACTTTTAGCAACATTCCACTGTAGTTCAAAATAATGTTTTCCTACTCTTGCTTGATATAGGATTTCAGCTGCTCAGCAGTTCAGGACCTCCTTTTTCACTTTTGTTTCATAATGCACCAAATGTTTTCTCTGGGTGACAGATTTGCATCACAGGCTTTCTCTCCCTGAAATAAGCAAGGTCTTGCCTTCTGAAATACTCTGCCTCTGCTCATTTTATTCCTAATCATGTTACTTGTTAGCCTAATTAATTGTGAGATGTCCCTCTAGGTGTTGGGCTACAAAAATAATGATTTTTTTAGAATTATTTTTTAAATGCTTTGCAAATAATTGCAGTTTATTTTATTTTACACAGGGGAAGTAATTTTTGGAAATGGGTTAGTTAACTGAACATGTTACATATACACCTGTGACAGATTTTAATCAAGTCAGACAACAAAATTTTGGCAATAAAACTCTGTGAATTAAAGTCCACATTGTATTTTCATATGGTTTCATAGTGAAATATAAAACAAAATGGTCACTGACAATTTCGTTTTATAAATCCGTCATAACATCACATCCAGTCTGAAAGGAAGATATTAACAGAACTGCAGCTCAGTGGATCGTATTGATTTTAGTGTTTTCATGTTTACATGTCCATTATATTTCAGTGTCTAATTAGTGCAGTGATTGATTTTGTGAGGTTCAAATCATAGAACCATCCTCAGAGGTAAAATGAGCTGGAACGATCTGGAACGATGTTCCTGCACCTTCAGCTAATGAGTATTTACATCTGATAGACAGTTTAATATAAAATACTATCATGTGAGATAATTTTCATGGGCTGCAGCCTGGTGGTCCTTTCAGTTGAGTCAGTACATGGTCATAGTCACACACATCCTTTCCTTCTTCATGTGTTCATGCTACAGATGTCAGTAAAGTTGTGTTTGTGGTACTTCAGCCTCTAGCTAGTGCTACCAAAGGCAAGGGAGCATAAATGGTGTAACTTTTTTTCAGGGGCAGGTAATTTCAAATGTTACGTTTCAAACAGCTCAACAAATATCACAAAACCCAGAAACTGCTTCTGCTTAGTATAGTATGTCTTCTAGCTAATTGTACAGAGGCTATATTTTCCACAGAGTAAAAATGTTAATGTGCTAACTTCATTCTAAGAAAAATCTAAGAAAGAAAGAATAGGAGAGGAAGTTGAGATGTTATTTTCAAAGGCAGGGACTGCTCAGCAAGTAACATTTGACTGGAAAATTAAAGCTTACATGTAATGTCCTAATTCATGTTTAATCAGACAGATCATGTACAGGTCATCTGTCACTGCTGGGTTAGGTCCTTGGTAGCAGCAGAATTCTGAATTGTATTTTATAGAGCAATTTTGTGACAGAAGTATAACTTCTGGAAGAAAAATTGGTTAAAACCTTATTCGTGAACAAACCTTTAAGTGTTAGTAGTCATCAGTTTAAGCTGATAAACTTCTTTAGTAACACTTGCCAAATTCCACTTTCATACTAGCTTTATACTGGTTAGGGTTTGGAAAGCAGCCATGATAGCTCATGTAACATCTGGTTATATACTGCAGAATATAGTTGGTTGAATCCATAAAGAACAGTAAACTCAGAACCAGCACAGCCACAGCCTGTCCACAAAGAAAACAAATCAACTGGAGCTCACAACAGAAATTATTACAGGACTCATTTCTAGTCATTTTTTCCAAGCTGCACTGCTACACTGGAACTTAAGGTTTTCCCCACTTGCCAAATCTCACTTTAACCCCTGCCCATTTTTAGTTCAATGAACAAAGAGTGCATTTCTGGACAGAGCTCTCATTGTCTGCAGACTGATGACTTTCATTCATACATATTAATTTGGTATGTTTGTGTAAGCGGATGGGTGAGTGTTTATGTCTTTAAAAATGGAATTCAGTTATAGCTATCACAGATGATCTCGGTCATTAATTGTACTACTGTGTGTTGCACAAAACCCAAGGGAAGGGATGAGCAAAGTGTTACTCACTCAGATTTAAAAGACTGGTGAGCCACACTGGTTGAAAGGCTCAAATACTCTGAAGTAAAGTCTTGCACACTGGGCCACAACCTTAAAGCCAAAGCTGTTATTCACCATGCAGGACTGGGGAATTAAATTTATTTGCCATAAAAGATTCAACAGAACTGTGTACTCCACTTGAAATATTTGTACTTATTTGATGAAAGTGACATTGGGCTTTTCCTTTAGTATTTCAATGGTCAAAATAAGAAGAAAGACCACCCTTATAAATAAGTCACATACCAAATTTTTACCAGTCCCTTTTCGTGACAAATGTACAATGATGCATGCACACAAAAACACATCCCAGTATGCTGGAAATGTATGAAGGCAGTCTTTTGGATGGACTCCCTCACCTCTCATATGCAAATAACTTTCCCCCATGCAGCTCAGTGATTGGCTTGCTGTTATTAATATTCTGCCAGCGTGTGACTTCGTTAGCCTGGAGTTACTGTGCCAACGGGCAGCACTAAAAAGGGACTTTGTCAATGTTTGATGTCTCGTGAAGTGATGCAGTGTATGTGTGTGTGTGTGTGTGTGTGTGAGTATGCATGTGTGTGTTATCTAAGCAGATTGAAATTTGGGCAGCGGGAGACACTATTCCCCACTGACATCAGATTGAGGAGGAAGTGGCTATCTTCTTCTGAATATAATTGTAATAAAATTCTCTCTCTGAACACCCAGTTTGTGTTGTCTCTGTAGAGTAGCCAGCCACATGGCAGCCGCCATCCGGTCTCTCCAGTCACAAGGTCTATGCATGGGTTTGGCTTATCGCCACCGTCAAGTCGCAGTATCAACCTATATCTTTCCATGCGTTTAAGACTTGGCCACCACCAAGTATGCATCTTCAGTTGAATCATACAAGCCAAACTAAACCTTGTACTGGGTTGTGATGTGAAGCTTAAACTAGCTGTGACATATTTGCCTGTGGCCAGCCTTCGGTCACCCATTGTCACACTAAGTCACTCTGTCACTGCCGTATTTCAACAATGACAGCATGAGCAGTGTGTACTCAACACAGATCATAGGGATTGTCATGACAAGGGTCTCTGTGCTATGTGTATATGTAGGTGTGCAGTGAGTGTGTGTTTGTGTGTGCAAGGGTACAGTAAATCCCCTAAACCGGAGCTAGTGACCCTCTGTAATACATTTCCTTTGGCAGATCACTTCTGGATTTCCCCCCGGGTGCCCCTGGGTTTCGCAGAGTGAAAAGTGTAAGGCAGCATTTTCTAAATTGAAGTCAATACCAAATGGCCATTTATCTACAAGCACCCCGATGGGCATCTAAAGGCGCATGTGTGCACAAACACACTCACTTACAGATAAATGGAGTCGATCTGGCATACCAAAGGCTGCATAAATGATTTGTAGCAAACAGTATTCTTAAAATGAAGCTAATTTTCTTAATCCTAACTCATTCAGGTATTGCCTAGTCTCCAAAAGATTCTATTGAATGTGGGTTTGTTGGTATCAAGTTCCCAGGACCAAGTTTCGCAGAACAAGGGTTGTTTCTTAGTAGAATATAGGATTTGACAATACAGAAGCTAATTTCTCCTCTTCACCCTTGAATTGCAGAGACTATTGGAAGTACAGCAATAACAGGGTACATGATGCATACAACATCAGCTGGCTTTCATACATCTTTGCATTCCTCATATCCAGAAGATGGTGAGTCATAATGGAGCTCACTTTCTCTCTCTCTTTCCTTTCCTTTTCTCTAAATCTTTCTTCTCTTTTTAGTTTGTGTTGCAATTAGTCGTTGAATTTTTTAAAATTTGACTAACTGGACACAACAACCAATAAGGGACCTTTCTACATTTTAGGATAATCATAAATTAATAAATGACAAAAATAATCATATATGTATCTTTCATATTTCTGTCTTCTTTTTTAAAGTCTTCTTTAGCTAAACCCCTTTACTGTTACATTCTGTCCAGTATGATTATAAGTCACAAAAGTTTTGCAGTTAATTCAGTGTCAAAACACACTGAGCCAAATTGTGGCCATCTACTGTATACCAAGAAATACGTGAATGGAAGATGTGATTTGTTTTGCATTAGGACAAAAACTAAAATGAACATGTTAGGAACTGAAAAATTAGACTTTTCTGTTCCATAGAACATACAGCATACAAAAATGTGTCTGAAAAGTGAACCCATTCCAAGTGCCTTAAACATGCATTCTTTGGAATGGTCAGCAGTGGTCACCTAATATGGCTGCAAAAAAATATTCAATTGTTTAGAAGTCTAAAGGATAATGAACTACTGCTCACATGATCTATGACCTCAGTAAAGACAATCCTGATGAATTCATGATCCCAATCAAAATCCTCACTTGATATGGCATGGTGCTCATTTTGTAAATTGCCATCCCACGCAGAGTAAAATAGACAATAAGGTAGGGTATGCTATAGAGCAGTGGTTCCCCAGTCCAGTGGCGCGGTGGGATTTTGGGTAAACCATATATTATTTATACATTATACAACTACACAAAAAGTTATGGATGAATTTTTAATTTACTATATCATTACTTTGTGGGCACGCATCCTCCGGTACAGCAGTACAGAAGTAAATTCTGTACCCAGTTCTGTTTATTAAATGGTTATTAAATGATGAGACATCAAAGGCACTAATTTAGAATGAGGAGCATAACAAAATTTGTCAAAGGGGAAAAAAAGGATTACTTTCTTGTGTGGAGCAAACCACAACTAACCACCAAGGCAGACAACCCATCACCTAAAGACAGCATGACAGCTACTTGTCTTGCGGCTTCAGCTGGACCTGAGTGTTATTTGTTTAAAGAAAAAAAAAATTAGCTAATGCTAACATGGTCCCAAGCAAGCTAAAGAGGGACTTGGAAATCAAGCATCCCTTTTGAGAGAAAGCTAACCTACTTGAAAAAGAGTGCTCAGTCTGGGCCAGAGGCAGAAAGACCATTTGTTGGACTGTGTGAAAGAGAAAGCGATGGAGGTCATATGCTAGTGGAGCTTAAATTAAAGATCCAGATGCTGCAAATGCACAATCAAAAGTGCATTCTTCTGATAATACAGTTAAACAGTTAAAAGAAGAATTTTATGGATGCTATAGAGCACAGATATAAATACATGTGTTTCATGCCATTTTGACTTGCCTTTTGTTGTGCCTTGAGTGTGAAAACCACTGATTTAGGGTTTGGACTGTTTTGTGACTGAGTCATTTAAGTGTCCTTGGTTTCTCAGTCAGATACACAATTTGCTTGTGATGTCTGATTTTATAAGACCAAAATTGCTCAGATCAAGGCTTCAAAACAGGAATTCACAAACCAATGAGTGGTAACAGTGGCTATGCCCATCTTTTATATACATGATTTGATTTGTTTATAGTAATAGCAGCGAATAGGACATCAAGAAGTGTAAAAAGAAGGAACATGAACAACAGCAAGAATATTCAATCTTTCCACGTCTCCAAAAAATACAATTTGATAATATAATTTTTGAGTTCAAAGAATAAGTTGTAACATTTGTATTTGTGCAGTGTATTCTAGTGCTTTATAACAATTACCACTATAATACAGTGAAAGAGTTGACTGTCATCAAAAAAAGAAATACAGATTAAAGACCTCCAAACTTCTTTCTAGTATGCTACTTGGAAATATAAAATACCAATTCCCTGCAGCAATTTGGTGTTTCTGTTTGAATCCATTAAATATTGTGTGCTGCTCGCCTCATTTCATCATGACTTCAAAATGTCCCCAAAAAGTGTTTACAAGCCTTTTCCCCTGCAAGTGTTTGGCTCAATTCCTACATTATGTTCAGCCTACTGAATAGTAACACTGCTGTCATGCCAGCAACTAGGCTATTAGAAACCTAAGGAGCCCACAGAAAAAAAACCAAAAAAACCCCAAAAAAAACAAAAAAAAAACAATATGCAGGTGAAAAAAAATACCTTTAAACTGAACACACAAAAAAAAGGAGAATCAAGATCGGAAATTAAAACAGACAAACAAACAAACAAAAAACTATACTCAAAACCTCATTAAAAACACAGTAAATCCAGACGTTTCCACACAGGTGCACTGTACGCTACAATCTATATCTATAGGAAAGACATTAGTAAAATGGATCGGAAATTGTGGTAGACAGCACACATTTGATAACTGTTACCTGCGCATTAGTGCAAAATGTATGGATAAACAGAAGGGTAACTTTTTTTCAGGTGACTGGGAATGTTGTTGCAGACTGTGTCAGCAAGACAAATCTGTCAACAGTAACACAGAGAGTGATATTATAGGAGGCTTGCGGTGCATAAACCCTTCATTAACATGGGCACTGGTCCACAGATTTGTGTAAATTAGTAATATAATAAGATGTTATCTACCACCATGTTCTCAAGAAGTGGAAGTGTAGCTGTTTTAAATATTGGATGCCCATTAAATGGCTTTACTTTTGTTTTCACTCGCAGTGTGGTTAGGTTTAGGTGTCAAAACTAGCCAATACATTTTGGGTAATTTGTACCATTGCCATCCATACAAGTTTTTAGTTGCCATCCACTAATGATCAAACTTTTTCTGGTATGTCTTACTTCATACCAAAAAAGCACAAGATCATCAGCAGATAGTATTTATTTCTTTTCCTACAAAAAAACAAAACAAAATGATATTCACTCAACTCCATATTTTTCTTCTATCCACCAACACCCCACTTGCAGTAGTTCATGTGAACTACTAGGTACTGTTCTATTCCAGTTACCAGTTGCTATTCCAGTTACACATGGTGGTCCAACACCTTACAGCAACACTTTATGTTGGTTTTTGCTTTAATTTGTCACTTATCTTTACACACTAAAACTGCCTAACCATTTTACACTTGTCAGGCAGTGTAAATCGACCACTTACTAAAAAAAAGAAGACTATTGATTGGATTAAAGTATTCTTTAGATTTGTGTGTCTGCAGAGTGCAGCTACTAATTGTTGTGTAATTTCTCAATGAGCTCCTTCATTATTATCTGTATTCTACATGTTCTACACTGATTTATATTCAGGGTCTAACCCTGTTCTTTGTAATGGGGATTATGCGCTCAAGAGGAAGGGTAATTTGATATCCATTGATTGAGTCAAGAGTCAATCTGAAATTGAGAAATTGGACTTATTGCTATTGATTTTAATAACTAGGCTGTTACAGTTCATTCAGAGTAGCTCTAGTCAATACAGAAAGTAAACTGTTCTCTCTTCTGAGAGAAGAGCCATACTTGATCCAGTGGTATTGTCTTATTGTGAAATCTGATATGAGTGCCCCTTGCTATTGTTTATAAAACATGTTGTAGCATGATAACCAATCAACAATATAGTCACAGCAAGTTCAGAAAATATATTTTTTTCTTTTGCATGCACACATTTCAGTCCTGCATATATTCTGGTTTGGTCTATTGTAGAGTCCCATTAAAGTCTGTCAATTTAATTTAGTCCAAGGAGATCTTCAGTCCAAGTTTTTACTGATTCATATTTAATAAGGACACCTCATGGAGCTCTCTGGAGTGAAGATTCTTGGTCCATTTAATGCTGATCCATGATGTCAAGCAATAGCATAGTTAGTTATGTTTCACTGCACCATATCATGTGACTTTTCAGTAGCGAGAAACTAATGAATTTATAAAGACTGATATCAGTGTAAAATGATATCAATGACTATAAGAAGAAGCCAGTGGTTTCAGTATTTTCTAAAGCACCCTGCCATCTTCATAAATATATATAGTAATTTTTCCAGGGCCAGGAGATAGTGGTGTGAGTCTGAGCCTTAGGCAAGAAACTTTGGGCAGACAATATGCTCAATACATGTTGGAGATATTGAAGCCAGTGTTGACTTGGTTTTCAATCATTTTTATAACAGTGCAAAAAAAAAACAGACAGGCAGAGAGGCGAAAGAGTCAACACAGCCAAGAGAAAATTCAGACAAGAGTAGTGAGAAACCATTTGTTAATATTATTCTGATGTGCAGCCACAAACATTAAGCTTTTAACACATTATGTATGCACATTTTCAATATTTTATTGCATCTTACATTCTGATCATACCAGTTAGAAGTTTGTCAAGTTTGTGTTGATGGTAAAGGATAATTAAATGCAGATTATGCTATACATGATTTTTGGGCAACATATGTTGGAATCCTTAGGCTTGCGATGTTGGCTGCTCTGCAAAGAGTGATGGAGAGCCTGTGGTTGCGCTGTGAGAGGCAATCCTAGCTGAGGAGACAAGGCATGGCTATTGTAGCTCTAAGTGGGAATGAATAGGAGGCTAATTTGATGGGAGCCACTTTTCTCTCCACCACATTTAAAACCCCATTACACTAGCATCCATTGTGAATACCCACAGGTTCTTGTGAGAGGAGTAAATTGCATAGGTCACACACTTGCAACCATATACTGTGTATGCTTGTTGAAAATATTGCTTGTTGGAATTTTTCTTTTTTTTTTTTAAAGAAGAAGAAGAAGACTGTAGAGATGACTGCCTTAAGTAAATGTGCCATGACATTATGGTTACTAGACCATGAACAATTCTGAGCCTTTAAAAGGTTAAGGCACACACACACTCCCTCTCTCTCTTTCTCTCCATGTTTTCCCTTCTGTCTTTCTCTCAAGAATTCACACCCACACACACCTGTCAAGAAGGCCTATTAGCACCCCTGCTGAGGTTCAGTTGAGCTTTTAGACTCAGGTGCAGTAAACCTCTCTGTGAGGAGAGGAACTGGCTCTGTATCTCCTTGATTCCTCTCCTCTCCTGTAAATACCAAGTGGGACAAAACTGTCCACTGCAAGCATCCACGTGCACACTCACATTACCAAAGAACAGCTGCTAGAAGTGCTGTGGGAGATCACCTTACCGGATGGGATTAGAACAGGTTGAACTTAAGTGAGTTTTCATCAAGTGCATACTTCTGTGACCACTTAGTGATCAATTTCACAAGGAGTGGCAGAGGCGTAGATGTACAAATGGCTCTCCACATGCATTTTGGAAAGTGTATGGTTGTGTGTCTGTATGTGTGTGTTTGTCTAGTATGTTTATGTGGGTCTGCAGTCTTGTCTGCATGAGATTTCTTGTGTAGGTGTTTGTGGAGAGGAAAAATATCAATATGTTACAGGATTTTTTTTTTCCTCACCACTGTTATCTTTGCTTTCCCTCCTACATTACACCCCCATCAGCCGTGGATGGATTAAATGAGCAATAAAGACCTTCATCCATGTCTCTGTAAAAGACATTAGACACATTAACGGCATGACACAATGAGCAGTCTTGTACCCACAGGCAGATTTTACAGCATTTATATTTGTTCTGTTCTCTTTTATTGTTGTGTACATCTTTAGGTGTGCATTCTTGTGTTCTCATACATGCATCCATCCGTCTGTGTATGTAAAAAGAGCTGAGATGTAGCAAGAAAGACAAGGGAAATGTGTTAGTCACAGCACCTTAGGCAGTACATTTTCAGATGCCCAGCAAATGATTTGAAATGGTTTTTATTGACATTGTAAATGTGTTTTACCCAGGCAATAGACTGCCAAGGGATAAAAGACGCATGCTATCAAAGCCACGTGTGGCAGGCCTCCCACAACGCAGCACTATGCTCGCCAGTGTGCATGTGTGACCATGTTTGAGTGTTTTTCATAGCTTTTCTTTTAATTACCCCCCTTGTGAATTAGCTGAGGAAAGGGAGACTGGCTATGCAATGTTAAGTATCTTTGGTTGGGAATTATCTGTTTAGTCTTTTCTTTTTGATCTTCAGGAATAAGTCATTAGTTTGCAAGCAATCTGCTCCCTCTCCATCCCTCCCTTTTACTCCCTTTCTCTTCTTTTAATCCTCCCCAGTGTGGTGTCTTTATTTAGGAAGTTTCTTTGGAGCAGGGTACCTCAAATTGCCCAGTTACATAATAAAAAGAATAGGATCATTTTATGGAGATGAAAAGAGGGGAGTGCTTGGTAAGGACGTGGTTAACTGAAAGATAGAGAACAAGTCCAAGGCAGGATGTGAACCTTTACTTCCAGCTGATCGGGGAAATGAAAGGGTTTGTTGTACAGTGCATTGCACATGGTGAGAGGAGGCCACTTCTAACTAGAAGGCTTGAATAAAGAAAACAAGTGTGTGTGAACATGGGTGCCTATGCTTGTGTGTGCTGCTAAGACAGGGTGCAGATAAGAAGACTGTTAACACTGGCTGAGGAGCAGCCATTAGATGGTAACTGGCTGACCAGCTGCCCTTTTTGCTGCATACAAATTATAGTGTGCCATTACTGATATACAATTGGAGCTTTGTCTCACAAGTAAAATCATACTATTTTAAGAAGCCTTATTGTACCATTTTCTTAGTCACAACAATCGCTGTATTAATGTTTTTATGTTCGAGTGTGACGCTGCAGTGTTTATCTTTAATTTTGTTATCTGTGCATTTGAAACTTTGTTATCCGGTGCTTAATGTTCCAGTAAAAACATTAAAAATGAAAGTCTGACATTCTCCCTCTTAGTTTGAGCTGTTTGCTTGGTGTTTCAGGGTTACTCAAAGCACTCTCTAAGTCTTTTTCAGACAGGGTGCCAAACTGTGTCAATGCCAAGAGAAGCATTAGGAGACCCTGCACAGTCCCCCCCAAATGGATATTAATAAACCCTGCTCCATCCAGCATCCACTTTCCTACAGATCCCACTTCTTCCTCTCCATCCCTTCTAATCCCCTCCTATCTTGCACTCCATCCTACTTTTCGTTTTCTGTCTCGTCTTTTTCTGCTTAAGTGTCAGTAACTCCTGCTTGCAACGTACACACAATTTTATACACACACACACGCACGCACGCACACACACACACACACACACACACACACCAGTAGTTGCAGTGTCAGGCTTTCTACGGGGGCTGGTATAGTTACATAGTAGACTCTGTGGGTTTAGTAAAATCCTCATTAGGACTCAGTGTAGGTGTGAGCAGTCCTGCTGCTGTCTCACAACAAACTGCTTACCTCGACAGAACACTCACAAACACAAACAGCTGCATATTGACCAAACAAAAACAATATTCAGAAACTAATATAAGATGGGAACACTGACGTCTATACATATGCACATTTACACTGTAGATTATACAAATGTATGCCCTTTGTGTTTTCTTAAATTTTAAATAGACACATAGGATGTGTTAGTGCTGTTGTGTGTTGAAGTTTCAATGTCATTCTCAAATTAAAGTCAGTGAGGATATATTCAGTTATTCAATAACAACTTTGAATAAGACTAAGATCTTTGCAGTGTCAATACCCTGTTAAACGATGTAAAAAAAAAATTTTAAAAATGAAAAGGCACTGAGCAGTGAGTTCCCAGTTAGATTCCAGTCATTCCCCTAAAATGAAAAGAAGAAAAAAAAAACTTTAAATATCCAGAATAATTTCCTTCTAAGGCTGATATTATTGAAATATGGTGGAGAGGTTGAGAATGAACTGACTTAATTTTGGTGTGAATGACCCTCTTTTAAATTTGTGAAACAGTGCATTGGACTTGGAGGAGGTCTGAACTTTCCCCTTTTAGTTTTTATTCTGATCACTATTTTTCCTAATGCTAAAATAGCATTATAAAATCTGTCATTTTAGCTTGCCGAAGCCTAGTGAGTGTTGAAATTTTATGCAGTTGATATGCCTGCTGCCATTTACGAAAGTACAGAATCTGCTAATGAGCTATTTGATTGGACATGAAATGTTGAATATCTACAAACTGAGTGGTGGTGGAGGAGTAAAGCAAGTACAGTATGTTACTGGCATTAACAAATGAGCCTTTTCCTTCACCATTTGTAGAATTAGAAACTTGAAACAGAAGGCAGGACACTGAGAGTTGAGAACAAAGCCAAATGATAGTAGGTTTATCATCTTAGTGAAGAAGATAACACATTTTCTTACTTCTTTAAACAACCCCACACAGGTCAATGGAGAAAAGGCCCGGATATGAGAATATCAGTGATATTACAATAACTATAAATAAGCCCCCCAGCAGGACTTCAATGACGACAGTGAAACCTGGAGGGGCGTGATTGGGTGGAACATCCTGCCCAATCCAAACCCAAGTACGTGTTCTGTTACTAGACTTCTGTGTTAGGAACAGATTGTCTATAATGAACACCATGTTCCAGCATAAGGGTGTTCATAAGTTCAATTTTGTAATTGTATCATCAGACCTGCGGAGGTATGTCTTGGACACTTGGGTAAAGACAGGAACTGAGTTGTCAACTAATCACGACCTGGTGGTGAGTTGGATCAGGTGGCAGGGAAAGATGCCAGACAGGCCTGGGGTGCTCAAAACACATAGTGTTTGGCTTGGAGCATCTGGTGGAGGCCCTGGTCTGGGAGATCTTCAACGTTCACCTCAAGCAGAACTTCAACAGCATTACGAGTGAGTCTGAGTAGACCACTTTCTGCACCTCCGTTGCTGAGGCAGCTACAAGGAGCTGTGGCTGTAAGGTGAATGATGTCTATTATAGCAGTAACTCCAAAGCCAAATGGTGGACACCAGAGGTGAAGGCAGCTGTAAAGCTGAAGAAGGGGGTTTATCAAAGATGATTGGCTTGTGGTGCTCTGGGGACTGCTGGCACGTAGCAGCAAGTCCAGAGGAGTGCAGCTGAAACCCAGGTGAGGGAGGAGATTGTTGAGGCCATGGAGCGAGACTTTTGGTCTCTTTTGGCCTTGAAGCAACTCTGGTAAGGGGAGGGAAGCAGTTTCCTGTCCACTCTGTTTACGGTGGGGATTGAGTGCTGCTGACCTCAACGGTGGAAATTGTCAGGAAAGAATACTTTGAGAATCTTCTGAACCCCACTGACATGCCTTCCATACAGGAAACAGGGTCTGGTGATCTGGATGTTGGGGCGCTGTCCATATTGACAGACGTCTGTAACACAGCATGGATGTTGGGAACAGTGCATTTGGATTGTCAAACTGGAGTGGTGTTGCCCCTTTTAAGAAGGTTGTGCTCCAACTTCATAGAGATAACACTCCTCAGCCTTCCTGGTAAGGTCTGTGCCAGGGTACTGGCGAGGAGAGCAACAACCTCCAACTTGCGCTGGGAGGGTTTGCAGCCAAACGTGAAATGATGATGAAAATCAGCACCTCCAAGTCTGAGGCCATGGTTCTCAGCCAAAAAAGGGTGGAGTGCTCACTCCAGGTTGAGAATGAGCTGCTGCCCCAAGTGTATGAGTTTGAGTGTCTCAGGGTCTTGTTCACGAGCAAGCGAAGAATGGAGAAGGAGACTGACAGATTGGTGCAGCATTTGCAGTAATGTGGATGCTTTACTGTTCTGTCACGGTGAAGACAGAACTGAGCATAAAAGTGAAGCTGTCAGTTTACTGTTCGATCTACATTCCTACTCTCACCTATGGCCACGAGCTGTGGGAGAACGCAGGTGCAAGCAGCGGAAATGAGCTTCCCCCTAAAGGGTGTCTGGGCTCACCCTTAGAGACAGGGAGAGAAGCTCGATCATTCAAGAGGGGCTCAGTGTAGAGTCACTACTCCTCCACATTGAAAGGAGCCAGTTGAGGTGGTTTGGGCATCTGACTAGGATTCCTCCTCCATACCACCTAGGTGAGGTGTTTCATGCATGTCCAACTGGGGGCAGAGCTAAGACATATTGGAGAGATAATGTCTCTCAGCTGCCTTGGGAAAATCTTGGTCTCCCCCTGGAAGAGCTGGCTGGGGAGGGGGAGGCCTGGACATCTCTGATTAGACTGCTGCCCCAGTGACACAGACCTAGATAAGCAGCAGAAAATGGATAAATAATTATGTTGAAAAGAGTAGAGAATTATTAGTATTTGTGACCAAATCCCAACAATCACAAATCAAAATGTAATTATCATATTATTATTAATATGATAATTACATTTTTAGTTATATTATCATATAACTAAAAAAGTTAACACTCTTCATGCAAAATCATGTTTAAATTTTTGCAAAAACAATGGGCCTTATTTGTTTTAAAGCATGTCTGGCTACACCTACTTGATTACAGCTGACAGCTGTACATAAGCACATACATCCAGCATGTTAGCAGAGTGCTGTGTGTAATGATATCTCTATCTGTTCCTGAGAATAGCTGCAGATGTTTCCATACATTTGACAAGCTTCAACAACATTTACCCTATATTCATCAGTCTAACATATGGAAGGTTGACTGCTTCACACGACTGAGTGTGAATAACACCTGTGCAGGCTGACATTGGGAAAGACACCAACATGAAAAGCATGTGCACGTCGACACAGTAAAAATTAGCATGCACTTGTGCGAGCTCTTGCCTCTGCATCTCTCACACACATTTCCACTCACACATGCACTTACACTTGAAGGGCTGCTCATTTGGCTAACAGACCTCATTACACGGGTGGATGGACCATCGACCCCTTGGTGGAGGAATTAAAGAAATCTCCCTTTTCTTCTCTTTTACCCAGAATGTGTGACATGATGTCTTGGAGTTATTTACCTGCTCTCTGTACCATGGCAACTAATCTCACCTGCATCCCCTAGACTGTGTGCATGTCTACCGCATAATTAGGCAGACACATGACTTTTTTGGAAATTAAAAATTTTTACGATTTTGCTTGGGGACAATCAGCTTCCTAATGATTACTGTCACTGCCAGGAAATGACAACATACTGCATTTGCAAATGTCTCATTTACAAAACCCCAAACCTTTGCATTATGTTAAAACATTATGCCCTCTGAATCATGTCTAAAATTAAAATGTTAACAGTCCCACGTGGGGACTCGGAGTGAAAGCCCAGCATTTGACTAACTGCACTGCCACCAAAATCATATAACTGCTACATTTTTGTAAAGTTGCACATGAATTCAAAGATGCGGACGTTTAATTTATTGGAGAGAGTTTACAAAAAATGCTTTACATTGAGTTATGTCATGTGAAGTGTATTACCTTGTGTGACTTAAATCCCTCAACTTTAAGAAAGTGCTATGATTGAATCAATGTTTTTCTCCCTTTTACACATTTTTGTTCAACAAATGAATTTATTTAATTTAGAATCAAGTCCTGTCTTTCCTTCTAGGCCAAAGTCGACTTGTTGCTAGCACACATATCTGTGCTGGATTACGGTGGTATATACATCTATGTATGCATCTTCATATTGCTTACAAATACTGGATACTGTCTATCATGGGGCACTGAGATTCATTACCCCTAACTCACCATTGCATGTTAGACTCAACAGCTGTTTTAGGATAGTGTTATTCTGCTCTTATCTTCATACCCACATCCTTTAATGAAGAATAGGATCTTACTGTCTTTGCTCACAAGACTTGTTTCTTGAAACTATGCTTAAAGCTTTTACTGAATTAGGAATAAATATGTTTAAATATGCTGCTAGAAGTTATTTTTAATCACTTGGAGACAGTCACATCTGGTTGCAAATGTTGTAACTGACCATTACTGCCCCTGTTTGACCTGAGATGACCGAGATAATTAAATATTCTGATTATTCTCATGGTCCTTTAGTTTTTATTATTAAGTTTATAGTTCTGCTGCCTATCTTGGCCAGGACACCCTTTGTAAAAGATATTTAAATCTCAAGAGTCATATTTTCCTTAATAAATAAATAAATCAATAAATACCACCCTAGACAAATTAACACACACCAGAACCCTCTGTCACAAGTCCTTATTTCACCTCACATCTCAAAGTGCCAGTATAGATGTTATTTACATTTGGCAATTCAATGCTGATGACAGTGGTTCTTCTATTTATTCTAATTGTAAGGCAATCATGGGTTCCAGATGTGTCCTGAAGACTGCAGGCCTGTTATGCAATCTGTGGCCACAAAGACAGATACTTAAATTATCATGACAACACTAATTAACATGATGGCAACCAGTTAAATTCCCACCACAGCTGGGCTCCGGTCAACATGGTAACACATCACAGTCAAGTGTTCTTGACATCCTTTCCAGAACATTGGGCATAGTGTCCCTTGCAAATGCTCTGTCTCACATACACAGGCCCATAAGCACCCACAGCTTGTCGTACTGCACACATGAACACAGAGATATACTACACACGCACACAATTACAGGCCCTAGGAGGCGTATATGTGTGACTGGATTTTGAAACAGCTTGAAGCCATGTCTCATTTTGTGACCTCCCAGCTGCAGGCCAGTGGAGAAAAAAACTATCAATCCAATGACGCCTGGCGGGGCAAGTGGGTGTTTGTGTGTGTGACTGTGTGTGTGTGTATATATATATATATATATATATATATCACAGCTGCACACGTGACCATCAAATGCCTTGGGGAAAAATACATTCAGTTAAATTGGGGCTTGTTACTCACAACCCCTCCCCTTAGTCATCCTCTCAGCTTCATTGAGAAATCGTCAGGATTTTTAGGTCACTTTTGGTCACTACCATCCTGTCTTCCCTCCCTTCTTTTCTCCCATCTACTTCCGCTCATATATTACATCCCTCAGTCTCCCACCCTGAAGCCCCCATCTCCACTAAAGATGTCAGACAATGGTTTCACACTGATCAAAAGAGACAGTGTGTCAGTTCCATCACAGGCCACAGGGAACAGTAGGAACAAGTGAAATTGTTTGTGAGTGTGCTAGAGAGTGAGAGCCTGTGCAAGCATTTATATGTGTGTGTGCGTGTGTGCGTGCACATCGGTATGTGAAATTGCAAAGGTCCAGATGTGTGTGCATGTGTGTTGGTGTGTTGTGACGTCAAGATATTGCCTGAGAGAGTGCGCAGGGGAAGAGAAAGAGAAAAGAAGGGTGTACTGGGAGAAGGTATGTCAAGCAGAAGAAAAACAGTCTATGCCAGAGACTGGCTGTTATGGTACATATGATTTACATATAGCATCAGCTATCATAAAATACAACTGTAGTCAAGAGATTGAGAAGTCACCAGAAACCTAATTCCTAACATTGTTGTAAAAATATAGCACCCCACGTAACATACACTGCCTTCTTCTCAAAATAAAGTTTTTCTACCCATGGTTGTAAAATAAACTGTATAAACAATTACTTTATTGGCGTTTCATTTGTAAAATTATATTTTCCAATCTGCAACTTTGAACCCCAGGAAGGGTTTATATGTCTTTATATGATATACCAGTGGTGTTCTTTATGAATAGAGTAGACCAAGGTATAAGCTTGTAAAACAAGTGCCACATGTTGCACAAGAAAGCCAATAGGCTAAATAAAACACTAATAAAACACAGAAATTTATTTAAAAAATAAATAAATAAAAAGATCAAAAGGTGTATGATTATTTCAGCATACAATGAAATAAATCAAATGCTGGCTGTAGTAGATTCCAATGTTCTAAACTCAATATGCATGTAATATATAGACTCCCTCTGGTTTTGCTTACTTTTAGAATCCAAAGACAAAGCTGTGTTTTAACTTCACAATCTGAGCCAGATTAGCCTATTATCTAGTGCTGGTGTGCTACAACATTAAATGAAGAATAAAAAATGACACTAAATGAAGCTATGGATGGACGGACAATGTGATGATGAAGCAGATAATATATGAAATTATCTATGACATGCTCATGGTTTTTACAAATATCTAAAATTTAAAAAAGGAAAAAAAATACTGTCTGAACTGCCAGGCCCTTCACAAAAAATGTTGCTGAATTTATAATATAATATTTTTATATTAATATAAAGGGAGCTCTGAAGGAGTCAGAGTAGAGCCACTACTCCCACATCAAAAGGAGCCAGCTGAGGTGGTTCCGGCATCTGACTAGGATGCCTCCTGGACACATCCCAGGTGAGGTGTTTCGGGCATGTCCTTCCAAGAAGAGACCCTGGGGAAGACCTAGGACATGCTGGAGAGATTAAGTCTCACGGCTTGCTTGGGAATGCCACCCCAGAAGAACTGGAGGAGGTGGCTGTGGAAGGGGTGGTCTGGGAATCATCTTTTTTTTTCTTTTTTTTTTTTTACAATTTCCGTGTGACTGAGTATAAACTTTATAAAGTTGGAAATTATACTGTAAATTGTGTCAAATGTGGGAAAATTGTTCTACTCTTGCTACTGTTATCTGGTGCCTTCTTGAAGTGCATCCTAATTAATCTGAAATTATTTTGCATTACACTGATACATTTGGCACAGACTCTCAGTCATTCTTGCTGTATGTATCTGTTTACATTCTTATTAAATAAAGGCCTAAATCAAGTGCTCTTTAGTTATTCAATGTTTTTCACAGCTTAACAGAGTATAATTTCAAAATCTGCACATTACTGTATGGCAACTCTCTTCCCTATTTTTATGGATTCAATCTGTCTGTCTACAGAATTAATGCTCTTTCAGTAAGTTTCAAGTTCCCTGAAAGAACACAAAATCCAGAATTAGGCATTTAACCTACACTTCCCCTTTGTTTAGTGCACATTCAGTGACTACGATTGCCACCATATGCTTCAGTCATCTTAAGTGCTTTAACGCCACTCTTGATCTGAATTTGTCCACATTTTTCAGCTGCCTAGTAGAGTTTCAGCTTGCATTAAAGCATATTATGTAAAATCTTAGAGTACATTAGGTCCAACACTTTTTCCCTCCTTTTCAGTATCTTCAGCTTTCAGTTCAGTATTTGGTATTCTCACTGTCACTCCCTTTAAAATACAGCCCATCAGTTTTCAAACTTTGACACAACATCAGCAAAACTGCACGCAGCTTCAGCTTTTTCCCCTCGGTATTGCTGATTTAACAGAGAAAACCTGGTTTGATGCAGCAGGGTGAGGATTACAATTGCAAGCTTTTACATATGCACACGTGCTTGCACACATGCACTCACACATCCACACTCTGCACAGGCCTTGAGCAGATGGATAAAGTGGTGAGGATGTGGCCAGAGGAATGATGCATGACAACGACAGCTGTGCTAAGCTCACCTCATTCAGAATATACATGCTCAGTCAGGGGCAAAAGTGTCAAAGTGATACAAAAGAGCAAACACAAAGAATGCCTGTTATGCAGACACTCTTAGGAGAGAAATCAGTATGGCATATTTCAGATGGGCGTCTGCATTTCAGTAAAGCCAAACGCACCTTACATGGTGGTGCCATAGCATGCATTTATTCTGTAGTTTTGCACTCTTACTAATATCAGATGGACCCCAATTCATTTTTCTTTTACAATAACATCATAAGATTCTTTTATCTTTTCAAGTCCCAGAGAAATATAAAAACAGGTAGGTTGTAAGAACTATAGTGAGCCACCGTTTTTTCCATTTTGTTTAACACACCTTTGCAGGAGCAAGAAAGAAACTAAAATTTCATTACATGTAAGTAAAAAGTCAGTTTCCAGCCAAGAGACACCAAACAGCAGGAATTGTTGAATTATTTCAACATACATATGTAAATGAATGAAATAAAAATCTATGTATCTTACATATTTAAGATCATGTTTTGGCAATTATATCAAAACAGTCTATATATGGATGATGGGTAAAAGGAAAAAACAACATAAAATGTCTTACTAAGGTGTTGGGCCAGCAGGTGCTCCCAGAAAAGCTTCAGTGGGTGTTTGCATTTGTTCTGTAAGCCAGTATATTTGGTGTTTCAGTGATGGTGGTAAAGACCGCTGTCTAACACATCAACCCAAAATCTCCTATAGGTGTTCAGCTGAAGTGAGACTCTGGTGACATTGAAGGCCATACCATATGACTCACATCATCTTTATACTCATCAAACCATTCAGTGACCCCTCGTGCGGCGTATGGGTGGCCATACCACACACATCAGAATCGAAATGAGTCATCATATGATACAGGTGATCACTCAGAGCAACTTTGCATTGATTTGTAGTGAACCTTCCCTCTAAGGGGGGACAAGTGGACACAACAGTGCCAGTAAAATGCTTAGTCATCGGATCCCCTCACTCTAGAGGTCAAAGGTTCAGGTTTTTCCTTTAATTTGTCACCCCTCTGTCGACAGACATTTGCAGTTGCAATAAATACCACAAACACCGACTCCTGAAGGCCACTGAAACATCCTTCTTATTTTAATATTTCATACAGAGAAGTGGAAGAACAGAGGAGCTTTCCATTTTTAATGGCCTAAGGGGGTTTTACTACCAAACCTTTAGTGGGTCTAGTAAAAACAAAGTTTCACATTTCATGACTATTTATGTTGTTGTCTTTGAATCAATTTAGAGCACAGTGTGTATTTTAAGGCATGGGGGGAGGAGAACAGAATGAAAAAGAAACTAAAAAAACAGAAATATCCTGAAAGTGATCTCTTGATTTATCTCTGCTTTTGCCACTTCAGAGTAACAAAGGCCTGACAGACACATTAAATTGTGTGCAATACAAGTTCACCAAAGTGTAAGCTATTGCTAGATATAGACACACCCATACAAGTTTTGAGTGATACCATATCACCAAAGCTATTTTGATGATTATCAATTAAATCATTAAGATCTCCTTTCTTTTTTCAAGGGTTGTATGATCTGTAATACTACACAGATTAATTTATTTTGGGTGAAACTATTGTAAAAACATGTATACAAAACTGCCACTATTTTGCTCACAGTGCTTTTTGTTTAGGTCAGAGATTCTTGATTTATTTAGGATGTTGTGGTATGTGTAAAGGTAAACAGTGTTTGGAAATCAATATCTTTTTTTTTTAAAAAAGCCTCATATGTTGTTATGTCAGGCACAAAGCCTCTTCCCTTGGGAATATAAAGAGCAATAGAGGGCCATTCACTGTGTGCTGTCATCACCCAGAGCTATGAGCTGAACCTAGGAGTCAATACAGGGCAAATAGCTTTCATTGAGTTTCAATGGTTCCCAAAAGAATAAGGAAGAGTGCACTGTACAAACAACCCACTTTCAGATGATTGCTGAGTCTTCGTGTTCCTGTGTGAAGCAAATACAGGCAATTTTTAGAAACCAGCAGTCCACCATAAACAGTGCATTACTTGTCAGCATCAAGACTGACGGCATGGGGTGATACATTTTAAAGGATGAAAAAGAGCCACAGGGAAAATAAGATGACTAGTATCTCTTCATCCTAGCCATTAAATATCTTCTTACTAAAGCACACAGTAGGCTTTCTACTATATTTAATGCTGCCAACTTTAATGACACAGAGAGAAAATGTTCAGCTACAAATGCCGTTCCCAACATTAAGTAAATGTTGACTGATTACATTTACATACAGTAAGCCTTCTGATCTTGCCTGTTTTCATCTCGGATAATGGTGAAGACCCTGTGTCTTGTGCAGCTCTTTAAATGTTACAATAATACTGAGGTTTTCCACAGTATGCCAGCTAAATGATCAATTCATCATTCACCTCTGCAGCAAAAGAAACAGCTGTTAACATCCTGCTGTTGCTCCTTCGTTCACTTTTATTGTGTTGGCTGTCCTTCACTGACTGCTCTTGTTTTAACTTCTTCCCAAGGTCAATTAGGAAATAAGTTCCACAACTTAGAACTGAAGCGCACTGACACAGTTGATATTTTGTGGCATTGGGTAAATTACTGTGCAAATTTATAGTATGTAGTAAAATGTAGAGGCACCCAGGAACTGGTTATATGAAAAGACTGCTTTGTATTGCATTATTAAATTCTTATGTTAATAATGGCCTTACCTACAGCTATAACACCTACCTCCTAGTCATTCACCCATGCCTAGATTTAGAGCTGCTTGGAAGGGAAGCTCATGAACTGAGAAAATAGCAACAGAGTGGATACTGCCTTGCTGTTCAGGTGACGGCTGAATGTGGAAATTAAATGGGTGAATCAGTTCCCCTCTGGTTTTATTACATGTGCATATATAGGTAGTTTATATGCATGTAGGTGGTTCGGTTTCAAATTTCACTGTGTAAAAATATGCTTCTGAGGATGGGGCCTGTGTCATCATCAACATGTGAGTGTGTTTGAGTAACTGAGGTGACTGACAGGCAAACTGTGCTTTGCTTGCTAAAGTAGAGGAAAAAAAATCACTGTTTACATATATTATATGTTATATTTACTTTCAGTGGAATTGCAAATTTCATTACACTAAACAGAGTTACTCTGTTTAGTGTAACATAGTAACATTTCATCTGGACACTCAGACCCTCACAAGTACATAATTACACATCTAACACTTCAGATGGCGACTTGTGAATTTTCCTAACAGATTTTTGTGTGGACATAAGTACTTGAGGATAGTCCTTTTGCACCATAGGAATGTTATAGGAGGAAAAGTACTGGTGTTACTATTTGCATTAATAATGAATCTGTTCTGTTCAAGAGTTAACACTAAGCAATGACCTTGCCATAAAACTAAGTAGAATTTAGACAGTCCTCATTTCATAATTTCACAATAATACATATTTGCTTTGCTTACGTTGGCATTGCATAATATATTTTTGGGCCAACACCAATTCCTAGTCTGTTAAGTATGACCCTAAATTAAAAAATAGTGATGTACATCAGCCATTAGTGTTGTTGTTTTTGTTCGACTGGAAACAATGGCCAAAGAAAGCCAAAGAGATACAGCTCTGGAAAAAATTAAGAGACCACTCCAAAATTATCACTTTTTCTGATTTTGCTATTCATAGGTATATGTTTGAGTAAAATGAACATTTTTATTTTGTTCTATAAACTACTGACAACATAACTCCCAAATTCCAAATAAAAATATTTTCATTTAGAGCATTTATTTGCAGAAAATGAAAAAATTGTCAAAATACCAAAAAAGGTCCAGTGTTTTCAGACCTCAAATAATGCAAAAAAACAAGTTCATATTCATTTTTAAACAACACATTACTAATGTTTTAACTTAGGAAGTGTTCAGAAATCTATATTTGGTGGAATAACCCTGATTTGCAATCACAGCTTTCATGCGTCTTGGCATGCTCT
>VUQI01055380.1:0-16811 GCA_015106735.1 Paratilapia polleni | reverse complement strand
ATTTCAATAAGGAGAGATCACTTGGAAAATGAACATGATTTATTGTGATACAGAATTAGTTCATTTATTTGGCGATTAGACTCCGATGACCCATCCCTGCAGAGCGGAATCCCAACGGTGATAGGATTTAGGATAGGACCCCCCCGGAGTCTAGACGCTGGTGGTGGTGCAGATGGAGATGAAGGCTTGGATGGGTTCTGAGTGACCAGAGTGAGGTGGAGATGGGGAGGAGGCGGGTTGCACGAATGAGAGTCTGAAAGACAGGATGACAGAACAGCACTGAGATTTAAAGCATGCGGGTTGGAGGCTGATTGGCTCGCTGAAGGTGGGCAAGAATGGATTGGTTGAGAGCAATGATGTCAGTATTGAGTTTGACAGCGTGGGAAAGAGGAAGTGATGTATAAACCGGACTGGCAGCCAGACGCCCAAGAAGCCGACAGATGAGTGATTACAGATCTTCCTTATTGAACTTACGCATAAGCTTCATTATGTTATTCTGTCTAATCCTCTGTGTAACGCCAGAATCCCTGACCATCCCGTTGAATTAACTCTCTGTTAGGACTCTGGGCAGATTGGGGGTTTCTCTCTCTTTTCTCTCTCTCTCTCTCTCTGGCAACAGGTGGAGCTGTGGGCAGAGCTGTGTTTGCGAGCTTTTTCCTACACACCTGCAGGCCATTTCGCTTCATCAAGGCTGTGTATTTAAGGAACAGCTGTGGCTGCAGTTCTCTGCCAGATCGTTGTCTCCACTTCAGTGGTAACTTGGCCAACCTCTGAGTGTTGCTCCCCGGCGTGTTTCCTGTGAGAAGTAATCTCTTTCTCTTCGTCAGTCTTTTCAGAGTCACTTGGGAACTTGTCTTCAAGTAGACCTGTGTCAAGCCCTCACCCTCACTCTGGAAGGAAACAAGCCACAGCTGATTACAAGACTCAGTGTGGATATCCACTTACCTCGGGTACAAGACTTACCTGAGTCCACCTGCCTGCCCCACTCTCCACCGATTACCTGCAAGCCCCAGCCTGCCCAATCTCCACCGACTACCTGTAAGCCTCAGTCTGCCACCCTCATTATCCCTCTAACGCTGTTCATTTCCTCCAGCACAAATAAGCCTCCATCAAGCAATCTCTGTCAAGATACTTACTCTCATGTGGACGTCCACTAACTGTTGTATCTTCTCTTCCCGCAGACCACTCCAGACATTTCCCCTTAGCTGTGTATTCTCTCGCACAAGAGTCAATCAAGTTTCATTTCTCTCACACATTGTACATAAAACCTTTTTCATAACCATCGTCAGTTGTCTGAGTCTGCTCTTGGGTCCAGCCGTAGTTCTAATTATTTAATTATTTAATCTAATAATTACTCTCTCACTGTAGGACATTCCAAAGCTCTTCTTTGGATCTTGGCTGCCTTTGGTTTCATTCTAGGTCAAAATAGTCCCACACTGCTTCAATAATGTTGAGGACTGGCCCTTGGAGAGGCCAAACCATCACTGATAGTGTTACATTATGTGTTTTTCTATCCGGGTATACTTCTACTTCACTGGCAGTGTGTTTGAGATCATTGGCAACTGCTGATCTACTTCATTTTTTAGCATGACAATCAGATGCTTTCCACATGGTATTTCATGGTGGATCAAAATCTGACTGTACTTTTCTGCATTCATAATTCCATAAATTTTGACAAGATCCTCAAAACCACTGGCTGAAATGTAGCCCCAAACCACGACAGAGCTTCCACCATATTTTGCAGATGGCTGTAGACAGTGCTGTACTTCTCTCCTGATCTCCTCCATAGATATTGACGATGATTTGAACCAAAAATTTCAAATTTGGATTCATCACTCCATAAGACCAGTCCAGTTGCCAGTGATTTTCAGTCCAGTTCTTTTGTAATATGGCATACCTCAGCCTTTTCTCCCTGTTTTCCTTCCTTAAGAAGGGAAACAGCCACTCTCCCAATGAGACCATTTCTGGTGAGGCTTTGGCAAACACTAGATGGATCAACTGAATGACCAGATGCATCTCTCAGGTCCTGTCTCAGGTCTTTGCTGGAGTTTTTTCTTATTTCTTAATGGCATGACTTTCAAATACTGTTTATCTCCTGTAGATGACCTGCCACTTCTTCTTTTGTCCTCCACATGTCCACTTTCCTCAAAATCTTTAAGCACACACTACACACCATGGTGAGATAAGCCAAGACGTTTTCAGCTAATAGTGCTTTGAGAATCACCTTGCTGGAATAAAATACTATTTTATGCCTGTCAAACTCTGTTATCTTTGGATTTTTCATAGATTCAACTAAAGAGATGGTTACAAGTTCTGTGTTTTTGAAACAGGCTGCTAGTAACAAAGTGCTTAAAGATGCAATTTAAAATTAGCTCTTTGCTTAGTTATGTGTGTTATGTGTAGACACAACACTGGTTCATCCCTTGAGTTAGGTGCCTTTTTTGTGCTTGAATAGGTATATTAATATTGACTATAGGTCAATATTAAGTGGCTTAGCAAACAAACAAACAAACAACAAACAAAAAACATTCCTCTGAAATTGTCAGGTGCAAGGGCTGGACTGAAAATGAATGAAAAAGCAGTCCATGTCCAAAGAAAAACTTTGAAAGATCTTCAGAAAGAGAACTACTGATCAAGACCACTTAAAGAAATAACAAGAAAGTCTGGTTCCTTGGAAGCAAAATATAAAGAAATGAGGAGCGGCTCAAGACCTTTCCACAGAACTGTATGCAATGATGCGCTACTGATTTTTCCTGACTTCAGACTCTTCCAGTCTGTTATAGATATTAGTTAAAGAAAGAGGAGTAGCATAAAAAGTAGGTACAAGTACACAAGCATTCCTACTATCCATATGTATGGGAGCTATTACAACTGATAGCAGCCATTTAATAAGCTGATAACATTTGAAGCAGATTTCGATCATTTTTAAAGTCAAACCGAAATGGTTGACCATGAAACTGAACTAACTTACATGGGCCACAGGGTAATGCCATTTGCATTTAGCTGTTGATAAAGCCGTGTGTGTGTTAGAATATGCTTATAATTAGGTCTGCATTCAGGAGATCCCTAATGCAGTTAGCAAAATGGGCATTCGAAGTGGGTAATTTCAGTTTACTTTCAGTCAGACTCAAACAAAATGTTTAATAGGAACTGTCCATAAAATGGTGGATGACTAATTGGCATATTGCATTACCCATGGCCTAACAATAAACTGAAAAGCTTTAAATGCAGTGACACAAATAGTGGTATGATATTAAACATAATGCCAACTTTCTTTTTCCTAAATGAAGAAAAGTTTGTTATTTTTCTAGGTCTTGGATTATTATATATTTGGTCTGTTCTGTTTTTGGATTACTTTGGACAAAATACAACTTTTGGAGAATTTACACCAGCACTTATGATGGTGTAAGTAGGATTTATTTATTATTATTATTTCCTGAGGTTATATTAATCAAATAACTAATTAATTTTCATATTTGGCAGATGAATTGATAGTAGTGTTATCAAATTTGTTGCAGCCCTAAATGAATCTTGGGGTAATTGTGCAATAGAAAAATGGCAGATGGAGTGTTTTTATTATTACACCAGTACTGCTCTTTAAGTGCACCGCCTTTCAAGGACACCTCCCTCTGTTTCTCTTTCTATCAGTGAGTAGCAGAGCACAGCAAGCAGCAGCACCTGTGAATGAGCTGTTGCACCTGTGGAGTGTTGTTGTGGTTTGTTACCCAGAGAGAGACTATGCACCTGTGACAGAAAAAAATAAGACATTCTGCCCCCATGTTCTTTTTATTTGTGCTCTGACTCTTGAGAAAATCACAACCAGCATTCACTGTAAGGGTTGTCGTTGCTTTTTTTTTTTTTTTTTTTTTTTTTTTTTCAAAATTTTTATATTTTTTTTTTTGTTTTTTTTTTTTTTTTTTTTTTTTTTACATCTGTTGCTCTTTGTTTATTTGTTTTTCTTAAAGAAAAATAAAAACTATTGTTGAACAAAAAGGCATAGTATAAATTACAGGTAGCGGCAGAAGACTGTGGAAGTACGGTTTAATACCTGGCCAGGCCTCGGTGTGGGGACTGGCTCATGATTGATCCAGGTGTCACAACTTTTCTTCAGCTCTTTAAAGGGACCATCCAACACTTTGCTGATGTCAGACAGGCTAAAAACACACACCGCTGACAAGTCTTCATGCTCCCTATGAAAAAGAAAAGAAAGCAGTTTGCACAACGTATGGAAGGAAAACGTTCATTTCTGAAGATGTTTAATGTTAAAGCAAAAGAGTTACTCTTTTTAAAAAAGCATATCCCCTTTATCCCCAAATAACACTCAGAAGCTGTACAGTAAATATGAGGCTACAGTAAGGAAATAGCTGAGCTTAGTAAAGCATTAATAATGGAAACTGTTTCCCCCCTTCTTCCAGTGTTTACGCTAGAGAAAGATAACTCTTTCATAACTTATCAGAATAAGAGTGGAGTCAGTCTCTTCATCTAATTCTCAAGAAGATGAAAAGGTATATTTCCACAAATCTTTATTCAGGGAAACTACTTCAATTTTTATACTACCAATGCAGGTAAACATTTAAAAGAACAGAATAAACAGAAAAAGGGAATCTTTGTTTGGAAAACTACACATATGTCTGTAATATTCAGAGAATCTACAGTCACTGTATAGAGGAAAAACCTATATTTGACATGAAGGATGTATCACTGATAGAGCATCTCTATTTCTCTAAAGCAACAGAATAGAAGCAAAAGACTAGATTTCCAATGTTGCAATGTCTCATAAGACCAAGGCTCTAGTTTGCCCTCTGCCCCTGCTTGTTCCTCAGCTTACCACTGGGAGGTGAACAGTCCATAGAAGTGTGTGCTGCTGGGGTCGCCGGGAATGTGTTGCATGGTGAAAACATCAGTTAGGACATTATAACGCTGATCGCTCGGCTTGTCCTCACACACCAGCTGGGCCTTGAGAAAGGTGGTCCAACGTCGCTGTAGAGTCTTCATCCCTCCCACATCAGACTGAGTAGATAGAGGTAAGATTATCGGGAATTCGGTCAAACAAAGAAATCAGTCAATGATTTAGTCAAGGCAGTGGGTTACCTTGCAAACCCGTGCCACCCTGGGCACTTTGACTTTGGTGTAGAAGTCATACTCTTTGGCCACCTCGTTGAAGAAGAAATAGATTTTGTCATCATCTCCTGCCAGGTTGTTGTCTGCAGACTGCTCTATGAAAGCTGAGCTGACAAACTCTGGGTCTGAAAAAACACCCACAGACACACAGTTCTACTTATTCTTGTGGGAAAGTGCAGTTGTATAGGAGCATCATCATGAGTGAATGTGTGCAAGTGCGTCTCACCACTGAGCCAGTTGATGGATCGTTCAGTTCGGATGCGCTCCTGCTCAGGGCCCGTTGCCCGGGAGATGTCAAAGAGTGTTCCCAGGAAGTTACTGGTAGCTGCTGTGTAAAGGATACCATCTAAAAGGCAAAAAAATAGAGAAAGAAAGACGTTTATTCTGCGTAAAGCATACCAGAAAAGCTTAAAAACATTTATTTGATACGATGATCAACCAGAAAAGTCATTCACACAGTGGTACTTACCTGCCATAACAGCTGTGTAATGCTGACTGGGCTCAAAGGGACACTTTCCCTTCCCTGTCTCCATCTTCACCCCTCCATCAGCTGTCTCCAGAGTAAAGGTAGTGGCATTCTGCAGAGAAGAGAAACATAGGTTACAATTACAATAATAATGGGAATTATGTATGCTGTAGTTATTTATTTTCTAATTACCTGCAGTGGTTTCTGTCTGATCTCTTACAGGCTGCTTTTTGGTAAGTCCTGTGCTGAAAGCTTTAGTAACTTTTGCGCTCAAAGTACATATATGTTCCCAAGCAATAAAAGTGCAATATCAGGGCAAAGTTCATATTTGGCCAAAAACAAAAAGAAATAAAGTGAAACATTAATCACTGCTCTTAGAGTCTAAGGTTTTCTGTTTATTTAAGTTAAATGAAAAACATTTGATACATTCTGTATCTGTCTCATATGTTGGTGGCACAGTGGTGCAGTGGTTAGCACTGTGCTCTGATTTCGTTCCACAGTTGCTATGCAAATGCCAGTCTATTTCCAAGTCTATGAATGAATGTGTACCCAGTTTTGCATCTTCTTTAAAAGGGGGATTTTTGCACCATTACTTTAAGGTACAAAACTGTCACCAGAGGTTCAGTCCACAAGGGTACAAATAAGTTCTCAAGGATACATTGACGTTAACTCAGAGGCTACCACCGTTGTACCCCTAAAAGTACACTAAAGCACTTTATTTTGTGAGAGTGTAATTAGGGGTGTTTGAAATGAAGACCCTGTGACAGACTGGTCACCTGTCCAGAATAAACCCTGCCCTGGTATAGGCTCCAGCCTAGCATGGTAGTCTGGAAAAAAGCTGTAAAGATTCTTCAAGTAAAGAGTGAACTGTATATACATTTTAATAATCAAGTTTATTTTTTGATCCAATCACGATCAAGTGATTATGTCATGTTTTAATTGTGGATTTGGAGAAGTGTTACACTTCTTTAAATAGTTACTGAGAGAAGGTGTGTGGCTGAAGCCTGAAAAAGTCTTTAAATTTGAAGAACTTCACTGCAGGTGGTGTCTAAACACATTATGGGTGCAAGTGTGGGGGCAGGACGCAGAGATCCATCTGCACCCTTTAATGCTGCATGTACAAACTCACACCCAGTATGTAACCATGGTATGCTTGTGCTGTCTGTATGTCTGTCTGTGTGATCTGTATGACAGATTACGTCAGTCAGTAAACAACAAGAGCATGGACACACTAACCAGGAAGGCACACTGGGGGTCGAAAGCGTAGGTGCCACACACATAGATGCGTCCATCTCCCAGAAACTCCAACAGTCGGATGTAGTTCTTGCAGTCAGCCTGCAGGGGGAGACAAACAGTCAAAAATAAAGGCAAGGTAATATATAGCATTTCTGTTTTATGTTCTGTTTAACAATCAGGAAGTAGAATAAATATGTTTATGTTACCTGCTTTCATGTGTTAAATTTACATTAGATGAAGAATGATTAAACTCAGTGAAAAGGGCTAATAAACATATTACATGATAAAATATGCAGTGTCAAAAATATATCCTGAAAGCATGCATCAAATTAACATACAATAAGGCAAGAATCAAACAAATCTAATACTGATATATGATAGGTATCTTCGTATATAAATATATATTAAGTTTCACTGCTTAACTTTTTCTTTTTGCTTAACACCAAAAATCCAAATGAATTTTAGGACAAAAGGTGTTTTCTTCATGAACAACTTTAAAGAACCACACTCAGTTTTGAAGAACAAAACTGGAAATTGGAGATGCCTCACTGCTAGAGGTGACACTTGAGATTCCCACTCCTACCAGCAGAGACCACACACACACACACACACACACACACACACACATATGCAAACACACAGAGGCATGAAACCCGAGATCATTCACATTCATGCATGTATAATAAACAAAAAGTGATCCTCTCTCTTAAAGTGACAAGAGATTATAGAGTTTTTTGAGCCAGCTTTATTTGTCTCTCCTTTTTGTCACACGTCAGAAGCTGTTATGGAAAAACACCCTCACTGTCCCATGCCAGTTACTAAGTAACCATGACGTAGGCAATTTTTATTAAGCGTGTGTGTGTGTGTGTGTGTGTGTGTGTGTGTGCGTGCGTGCGCGCGTATGCGTGTGTATTGTGTGCCATCCTGGATGAGCTCCAGGCCTGATTCACCCCCTCCCCGGAGACCTGATCCTCTCTGATGCCCAGATCATGTCACCCAAACCAGCCCTCCCCTCCAGCACCACACACCACCCGCCATGCTGGTACAGCTCCACGTGAGTGGGACAGAGAGCCAAAGAAAGAGAGAGAGAGAGAGAAGTGGAGCTCAGGCTGGTAACAAAGGGATCAGCCCGGGATTAGCTATTTCATTGGCCCCAAATTAACCCCATTCATACTAATAAGCTTCATTCACAATCTGGCATGGGGTGGCTCGAATGGCTCTATTCTGTTTTATTTGATTTTATTGAATTCTTTTGTGTTCTTGATTAAAATGGGTTCCAATTATATATCTTTCATGGTAAAAGCTTTAATGACTTCGGCGCTCATCGTAGAAATAAAATATCCTGCCACCTAAACATCTAAAAGCTTTTCATGCTTGCTGACATTTACCTACTGAAAGCAATTTTCCGGTAATTACAGATGTATGTGTGTGTGTGAGTGGACATGGTCCAACTTTCTTCTCCTGACCTCATGCTCTGCTCTTACCCTCCATTATCTCTTTCTGTCCTGCTCTTTTCTCACTCCTTCTCTTCTGAAAACTTTCTCCTGTGCAAAGTATGTACTTCCACCACATTTTTGTAGCATATACAGGATAACCATAAGTGACATTACTGATAAACCTGAAGTAAATTAAGTAAATATTGATTGACAGATTTTCATTTTTTCCTCAAAGCTGCTATTCAGCTCATCTCAATTCAATTTTTATTATATAGTGCCAAACTGCAACAATAGTCATCTCAAGCCACTCTATATTATAGTGTTATAAACAGTAACCCAATCTCCAACGATCCACTTGAAGCAAGAACTTGGCGACGGTGGGGAGAAAAAAACTCCCTTTGAAGAGGTAGAAACCTCCAGCAGAACCAGTCTCACAGAGGATGGACTGTATTGGTCCTAACACACAACCCTGTGGAACTAATTATTTTTTGCATGAGGAATACTCATTAGTGTAGCATTTTACTGTCTTGCAGCTGATTGTTTTGGTTTTAAGTTCCATTCAATTCATTTACTTTTTTGGTTGCTCTCACCAGCATCATTTTCAGTCACAACAGAAAACTAGCCTGCCCAGCAATCAACAGCAGTTACTGGAGTTCCCTTATTTTTTCTGTATGCTAACCCATTCAGCATTACACGGTAAAAACATTATGCTTTAAAGATAAACTCATATCACAAAACAAAAGAATTTCTCCAGCCAAGTCCAAGTGTTTATCACCGATGGTCCAGTTATCAGCACATAGAAGAGCTTTAGGATCTCTAGATTTTTTTTTTCAAATGTGATGATTGTATGTATGCAAACCCAGTAGTTACAAAAAGACTAAAGTTTTATTGTGTCTTATGATGTGTGGGATGACGATGATGATAATGTAAGATCCTTTCTTTTTTTATAATTTCAACATCCTCTCCTGACTTTTAGTGGTTAGTAACATCCTGCTGATAGCAGTGAAGCATTGTGCAACTATACTAACTTGCCCATATTTGTCTCTGAGTCTGCAGTTTTTGTATGATTCACACAGAACATAACACACACACACACACACACACACACACACACACAGGCAGGTAGTCTTTTGTTGAGTCTATTGTCTTGTCTCTGTAATCTTCATCCATTTCTTCCCTCCTGCACTGCCTTTCTCTCTCTATCAGTCCGTCTCCCCTCCTGTTCCCCCCACCCCTTCCTCTTTTTATTCCTCCTGACTCACATGTAATCTTGTAATCAATGCCTTCCCAGGAAAAAAAAAAAACAACCCTTTCCTGGCTTTATCAGTCTTTCACCTCTCTACCTCCTTACAGTGGAAAGCAGCAAACTGTGCTGATGATGATTGCATAGAATGGGTCAAAACTAATTGCACTTCCTTTCTTTTGAAACACTGACCTTCCATTGGTTTTGTTTATCTTTTGATTTGACCCAATTTTTCTGGTCTGATTCATTTTGGAGGATTATCAGGTCATTTAAGGAAACATGTTAGTGTTTTTCCGTCCATTAGTCTAATCTCAGACCCTCCACACTCCACTATGACGGCAAAGCTCTATTTCAGTCTCTTGCTTTTTGTTTAAACCAGTTAATCAGTAAAATACAACAGAAGAAATGTAGATCCAATGTATGTTCCTGTGAGTAGTTTGGTCACAGCATAATGACATGTGCAGCTTGAGTGGATAGTGCGCTCTAGTTAATCAGTTTCCATGGTCAGTTACTGGACATCTGTGACTTCACATCCACCCTCTCTTACACTTTCTGTTTTTCCATCTCTCTTTATACACACACATACCCCTGGTGAGGCATTGGCATAAGTCCCAGAACTTCCCATCCAATGTCCGACAGCAGAGGGTTGTAAAGCGCGCACACACAGATGCCCAAATGCATGGTAAAAGCAGAGGCATGTGACATTTAGGATAATGTTAGTGATTTTAGAATATTTGTCCTATAAAAAGACACAGTGACCCCTGCTTTGTCTATATTGGCCTGTGGAGCTGTTTCTCTTAACGAAGACCTAGAATTTATTGTGCGTATATATGAAAATTTATCATGCATCCATGCTCCAACAGTTACCAGAACAACATAACAACATTAAAGGAACTCTTCAAATGGTGCACAGCCTTGCTTGAGGGCATAGTCACATGCAAACATCATCTATATATAGGCTAGGTATGAATGCAGTACTGTACATATTATTGATACAGTTGCATAAATACATTGTCTCATCTTTTCATGGGATTTGCTGACAATTACAAAATACAGAAAATCACCAACATTACAAGGGTTGGGGATTTTTGTAGTTTTTGATCTGATCTAATACCTTCTAGTCCTTCATCAAATCTACTATGTTTAGGTTTATCCAACAATCTTAGTAATATTAAATAAGTAGAACATTGGAAGACCTAACATTTAATAAGAGATTTGTAAACAAAATTAAGCCAGATATTCTCATTTACGTACTAACTAAATAAATGTTAGAGATGATCAATATAGTTCAAGGACATTTAAATCTTTCATGGGCATGAATGTCATGGTAATTTTGGGCGTTTAATGATTTCTTTGAACTGCTCTTTTTCCAGGGTGGAATGATTGTACAGCATACATCTTTAATGACTTTAAAAAACAAAATTTTGGTGCACAAGTTTGAATTTCTAATGCACACAGTGTCGTAATCATACATACAGGCTCAAATATATACATACATTCACTTAAATCTTTTAATAAGTGGTGCTGAAGGTTCTACATCTTGCCTTTTAACTTGACAAGGCCAAAGCCTATTAACCTAAACTATTATATATAACTATTATATATATTAAACTATTAACAAGGTCCATTAAGTCTCTTTACTGATTGACTACAACTGGTAGTTTCTCTTTGCCAGAATAAAAACGATTTGTTTGACATCACTCATTGGATTGACCAGTATTCAGAACAATGGGAAAGTCCAAGGAATTCAGTGAAGATCTAAGAAGGAGAAATGTAGATTTACACAAGTCAGAGCCATTTTTAAACAACTGCAGATTCCAAGATCATCAGTTCAAACAATTGTACATAAGTACAAGTTATTCGCATGTGTCACCACTTTGCCAAGTTCTGGAAGAAGACCCAAACTGTTCAGGAATAACCCAGGAACTACCAAGGCTCAAACCTGCCATGAACTGGAGACTGCTGGAACACCAGCATCACTGTCCACAGTGAAGGACTGACAGGCTGCCAACCGAGAAAGAAGCCCCTGCTCCAAAATCAACACCTTCAAGTTCAACTGAAATTTGCAGCTGCCCACATGTACAAGCCAAATGCCTTCTGGAGAAAAGTTTTAAGGTCAGATGAGACAAAGAATGAGCTATTTGGCCACAATGACACGAGGTATGCTTGGAGGAGCAGGCTGAGGTAAGGCTTTCAAACCTAAGAACACTGTACCAGCTGTCAAGCATGGTGGTGGTAGCATCATGCTCTGGGGCTGTTTTGCTGCCAGTGGTACTGGTACGTTGCACAAATGGATGGAATAATGAAGGAGGAGGACTGCCTACAAATTCTTCAACTTCACCTCAAATCAAGAGCTAGACTTTTGAAACTTGGACACAATCGGGTGTTCTAACAAGACAATGATCCCAAACACATCAAAACTGGTTTTGGAATGGATAAAGCAGGCTAACATTAAGCCTCTGGAATGGCCTTCCAAAAACACCGACCTCAACCCTATTGAAAATTTGTGGACTATGCTTAAAAGCAGGGTCCATGCCAGGAAATCAGCCAATTTAAATGAACTCTATCAATTCTGCCAAGAAGAGTTGCCAAATGTCCATCCAAAATTATGCCAGAAGCTTTTTGTTGGCTACCAAAAGTGTCTGGTTGAGGTGCAACTTGCTAAGGGACATTTAACCAAATATTAGTTGGGGTGTATGTATATATTTGAGCCTATATGTATAATTTTGACCCTGTGTGGATTAGAGAAAATCCAAAATAAATTCAAATGTGTGCACCCAATTCTTGTTTTTTAAAGTCATTAATGATCTATGCTGTATCCTGGAAAAAGAACAGCTCAAAGAAATCATTAAAAGCCCAAAATTACCAAGACATTCATGCCCATGATGAGTGTCTGTAAACCTTTGACCACAACTGTAGGCACCACTGAGCCAAATGACTTGTGACTGGTTCTTGCAGGAAGTGGAACTTTCAGTGGCAGGTGTGCTTTCCAGTCTGTTTCTGGTTTGCAAACAGCAATAATGGAAGTCAGAGCCACTAGTCTGTTGGCAAGACGTTTCTGAACTGGAAGAGTTAGAACAACACTAAAACGTTTGCATTACCAACAAAGACAAAATAATACACACACAAACGCATGCACAGTTCTTACCTCTGTCTTTCCCTTTCCCACACATGACTTCTTCTTCTCATCTGGCACATCCCAAACAATCTGCAGGAAGAGAGAAGATACACAGACATAACTCGGTGAGTCTGTCAGTTGCTCGTATGTAGCTGATTAGTGATTAGTAATCAGTGTTAAACTAAAGCTCTTTTTATTTCTCCCTCATATAAATTTATTTATTACTTCAACTGTAAAATTAATTTAAGATCAATGACCCTGAGAGTCCTAAATCTAGTTTCTTGAACTTGCAAACCCACTTACCAGTCCCAATACTGAGAAAGTTTATAAATTGGAATTGATCAACAAAGTAATCTATAGCCCATATTCCAACTCGTACAGAAATTTGTTTTTATAAATCACTAAATCTTTCTTTAAGCGGGACACTGAAACAAGGGAAACACTGAATATAATGTGATAAATATTATGACAATGTGTACAATATGTGGTTTGGCAAAAAGCACCAAAACACACACACACACACACAAACACTCATACTGTTACATCAGTCCTACCTTTAATGGTTTTTCATTTAGTTTGTTGGTGTTTACAGCCACTATGGCATCCCTGGCACCCAGGAACAGCATGTCTGATGAACGGTCCAGCAGGAAGGTGCTGAAGTCGGCCACAGCCCCAAACGTCTCTGGACCCAGAACAGTGTCTGTTGGGCAAGGGGGGGGGGGGTATTTTTAAGAGTGCTGCTGCCAATAACAGGATCTAAATGCATTCAGAAGGACATGCTCAGAGAGCTGGGTTTTGGAACAAAATACATCTGTCCGCTGCCTCCTTGACCCATGTAACTGTGGGAACAGGATGAGATTAATCAAACACTATATTCCCAGCAAGTAGTTTAAAGAGATAAAGGGATGGAGGGATGAGAATAGGAGGGGAGAGATGAGAGTAACCCCTGTTTCACACTGCCCCCTTACACGGTCAGAGCCACAGATTAACTCTTAATCTCTCTGAGTCTATTTCTTCATCATTCTTTTTACTCACTGTTTACAGCCCTTTCTCTGTCCTTCTCTCTCTATATGCACACAAACAAAGGTAAATTCCATCTTTCCATCCATCCTTACAGTTCTCTGGAAACATCCTTCTGTTTGCCTCTGTTTTAAACACCGTGTCCATTTTCAGAAGCAAATGCAGAGGAGGAAATACAACAAAGTAAATTATGCATAATCATAATGTATAATATATAACGGATTTATCTTTTACATAATACATGGTGTGTAATATCAGCTATAATTGTCTCCTTAATCTAAAAACTATCACATGAATCAAATCCCCAAAGCTTTTGAATTGTGTTCCAGCTCTTGTTTGCTCTCTCACTCAGTCACTCTCCCTCCTACTCTTTCTGCTCTAGGACAAAAGCGTGTGTGTGTATTCATGTCCCAGCTGCTGAAAGGAAAGAGCACAGCTGTGTGCTGAACTTCTTTTGAGCACTGGTGAGAGACCGTGTGTGCTTATGTGTGCACAGTTCACCTGTGTATGTGTGTGTGTGTGAGAGCGGTTTAGCAGTTTTTTGAAGTCCTCTAATGCCGACCTTTTTGAGCCTCGTGAAAAAAGCCAGACACAGCTTCACTTCCAAAGAAGGTGGAGCCAGCGATTGGATTCTACATCCCAATCAAACGCGCACAAACACACTACAAAAAAAGAAACACGTTGTGCCACAGATGACAAATCAGATGATAGATAATGAGTGCAGCATGTGGTGTTAATTTAACCTCAAACAAACTAACGAGCAAAACAGATAATATGCATTACCCACTGCACTTGCACAATTAAACAATTAATGAATCATGACTAATGACAACAACAGAGCCAACTCCCATGTTTGTGCACCTATATATACACATTTATTGACAAACCCAACACCTGCCAACTAAATACTAGAGCAATAAAGGTAAAACAGTCTCAGTTATAAACAGTAATACATCTATGAACAGCACTGAAAAGTTTGTTTTTAAATGTAAAATCTACAGCTAAGTACATTATAGGTACAACACATTTGTACCTATAATACCTTTTTATTTAAAATCATGTGAGACTCTTGAATGTTGATGGTATCAGGCTTAAAAAAAATGAAACACATCAACTGGGCAGCTGTGGATCAGGAGGTAAAGCTGGCTGTGAATTACTCAGAAAGTCAGTGGTTCAATTCTCGGCTCCTACGGTCCACATATTGAAGTGTCCTTGTGCAAGGCACTGAGCCCAGCAACTGTATGCATACAGTAAAAAATGCTGTGTGTGGTTGATAATACAAGAAAAGCGCTATATAAATGCAGTCCATTTAGATGAGAGCTGAAGTTGCAAACCCTTTGCAACATGTTAGAAGTATCCATCTGATAAAAGGCTTCTGCTGTTAATTTCTGTTAATATAACCTAAGTGACATTTTAGCTGAAAAGTCAGCTAACTCAGTAATGTCTGTTACAATACAGTGGCAGTGGCAGAAATCCCTCCCAGTTTACCATAGTTCAAAATGTTTATTGTCTGGCATTTTATGCAATTTATGCACTTCTCAGTGCCATCAAAAAGCTCCTAAAATGGAAGGAAAGAAAGCAGCATTCACAGCATGCCTATTGTTTTCTGCTTACAGTACTGCAATGTAACTCACTGCATTATATAGATAGGAAATATGCTGTCACACCAAATTATGATGGTTTATAGTAGCATTTGAAATCTCAATTTAATGCTTTCTTCAGAACAACTTCTGTGAGTCTGTTATACAGGACGGAGTCAATGACTGAATAAGGAAGTGATGTCAGACCATCAATATCTATCTAATGTTTCCTAACTTTAGCTGGCCTATAATTAACTGGTGGTCATGACAGACCACACAAGACAGCAACACTTAATTAAATCGAACAACAGCCGTATCACCCTCAGACACACAGTTACAAACAAGTTATGTTTCAAATCTACTAACAACACCATTAATATTAGATACGAGAACAAGCAGCATTCCTTTGTGCCTTTCTTACTTCATCATAGTATGGGAAATTAGAGGGACAGAGGAGAGAACAAAAGCACACACCCTGTATTATTATGCAGCGAGAGAAGAGAAGGTGACGCTGGGAGACATTAAGAGGGGTGTGTATTCAATGCAAGAACAGGCAGGACAATCTGAACTCGATAAGCATTTATTTGTTCACCTACGGAAGACAGATGGCTTTCTAGAGGTAATTTCAAACTTGATAAATTACAAATTACATGTTTGTTTTTTTAAAAAGGATTGCTGGAGGAAAATCACAAATGGAGTTTAAAGGAACATGACACCCAATTTGGCAGCTGTCGACTAAATGATTAAAACTAGTACAATCATTGTTTTTCCTGTTATAGTGGTTGGGACCCGAAGTACTACGTCAAGTTACTTTTATAAATGGCGCTTGGCGTTGACATGGTTTTCCACTTAGTGCCCGTCTGGGTGTCCGCCTGTGCGGTATGAAAAAAGACCCCAACACGCTGACATCTGCTTGTAACTGAATCACAGACATTTTCACGTCCCCCGCCTTAATCCAGACTCCCTCATCCAGTCAGCCTGTGTCTGTTTCCCGTAACATTTCACATGAATGTCATTTCTCATTCACTAAGAAGCCATCTGTTCAAGTAAAAAGCCTCCAGGCAGTCAACAAGCAAGAGTGGCTCTGATTTGCTAGCGGAGGGCCAGCACTTCCTGAAAAGCAGCCAATATGAGGAAGGAGACTGAGATCAATATAATAAAAGGAGATACACACACACGTGTGTGTGTGTGTGTGTGTGTGTGAAGTGTTGCCCTTGATTAAAAGTTTTTGGAGTGCAGCGTCCTTCTTCCACTTTTACACCCCAAGCTATTGAAATAAACAGTTTCCTCCTCAATCTGTCAGTCAAAGCTGGCTTCAAATGAAAGCCTAAGGAGATGAGACAGGAGGCAATAAAACATTAGAGACCTCTCCGTCTCATTCTCGCTTCCTCTTCTTTTTATATTTGTCACTTCTCTTCATCTGTTCTGTCATCATCCACGTTTTCATCACCCCGCAGCCTCACAGCACTGAAAGAGCCCACTTCTTTAAACTCACTGTTACTGCCTTTTTCCTCTTGCTGGACTGATACATACATATGTGCACACACAGAGAGCAAAGCAGACATGAGCGCTTGTGACAGAGGCTAAAGGC
>VUQI01055377.1:0-12393 GCA_015106735.1 Paratilapia polleni | reverse complement strand
TAACGGACTGATAAAAATTGTGTAGCATGAACTTTATTTGTCTTCTGGAGAGGGACATGCGAAAAAAGGTTTGGGAACCACTGAATTAACACTTGCTGAAATTTGCTTTCTGATTATTATTAACCTTTAATACAAATATAAAATCAGATGGACTGAGTAAATTGTACAAAAGACTTTAAATATAAAAAGTAAATGCAAGATGGATGCAAAAATATTTGTGCAATTGTTGGATACACCTTTTCAGAAAATTTTTATTACTCCCACCTCCTCAGACCAGGTTTGTCTGATTACAAGCTGATCTGACCAAATTCAAACTGAAAGGCAAACTGAAACAGAAGCATAGTTCCAGCTCATTAAATAATCCTGCTGAGACAGTATGTTGAGCTTTTAAACTAGCAAACAAACCAAACATTAATCTAAAGCCTAAGGTGTGTGGACTCAACATGACCTTGTTAAACTGTTACTACCCTAAAGAACTAAAGAACTGGGAAGCAGGAGTATCATCACATAAAGGAGAAGCATCTATCTATCCTGTACTGACTTACATTACTTTAGGAACTATTGCTCATTCTGCCAAAGCCTGTATTTCACAGACATAAAATTCACACAGACACTGAAAAATCTAAGTTAAAACATTGTAAAGCATGTATAGAATGATAAAATATACTTAAGCTAGTTTATTCCATCTGCCTTGCAATTTCACTCCAGCCCCAACATGTACCAGCTGGTAATGCACACAGAATAATGTCATCTTCCAACTCCAACAAATTACCTCTGTTCCTTTTCACTCTCTCATTCTAAATTGCACTTCGTTAAACTGCATATGACATTTCCATCTCATCAGGCACATACACACACTCCAATTATAGTACATATGAATGGTTCATATGCAAACAAGATTTTTATAGCTCTGATGCAAATCTAAAATGTCTTTGGTTTATTCTTCACTATGCAGTTTATCACCTTTGTGCAAGGAAAGATGGGCCAATCACAGACAAAGGGAGGAAATTCAAACAGTACAATCTCAAAATAGCAAACACATTTGAAATAAATATGATATATTCAAACAGATATTTTGACAGCACCTCTTGATTAAGTAGTATAAGAACAATTTGAGAGTGAAGCCAGAAAATTAAGAAAACTTCTAATTTCTTATAGTCATGTTTTTTTGTACATTTTCACTGTTTGATGTGGAGACGGCATTTCTTAACATGGCTTTAAATGTACTGTATGAGGCAACAACATAAGCCATTACAGCCACCATATTACCTAAATAACAACAGAGAATAACATTAAATGTTAAAGTAATTACCCAACCAGCTTCAAAATGAACTAGTAGCACTTGTAGTGGTCGTGTGCTCATGCAGTTGTACAACATTGGATATTTATTTCAGTCTTATTACCCAAGTGAGACCTAGTCTTGATCCACATTCAGTACCTGACAAAGTTCAACCAGCTTTTTGTAACACAGTCTCAGCTGAACTGCAAAATTGCCTCATCATGGTTCACACGATGATGTGTCCACCACTTTGGGTTATTTTCTTAGCTGGACTCCCTTTTACCCCTTTAAAAATACACAACTCTGGCAGCCACACACAAGTTTAAATGTTACCCATTTCCTTTACCCGGCACTCACAGTCTCTCTCTCTCTCTCACACACACACACACACACACACACACATACACAAACAAACACAGCTAAAGGGCCTGTCAATGCAAGGTTCTTCCAGTAACTGAGTCTCCTCCCCAGTTAAACACTGTACATGAGTCTCCATTCACATATACATAGTACCAGTGCTGTCAGTCCATGCGTGTTCCATCCCACACTGTCCCACCCCCTGCCTTCTATAGTCTCTCACAATGCTGCTGTGGACTATGCCAAGCCCATCTCCTCCAATACACTCCTGGGTGACTCGTCCTCCTGAAAAGATAAACACACATGGGAGACTTGATTACACAAATTAAAATATCAACCACAATGGTCACATTCACATTTCATGGGGCTGTCAGCTCCCGCAGGCATGAGCATACAAACTACTACAATCAAACTGTTTGCCGGTTGTATTACATTATGCAAACCCAAAGCATTCAGAAATGTGGAAAATAAAGGATCCCGCACTTCTCACAATCACAGGTAGACCAAATGACACCCAGAGCACGGTGCAGAACTTCAAGACTTTTCTGGTACCAACCAAGTTTACTTCTCCACCCTAAAACATATCTTGTTCAGTTATTGTTCATTTGCCTGATTCATCTGTTGTTGGATCTGATACTCAGTATCGATCTGATTGACACAGCCCAGGGACACTTTATACTACATTTGAATGTACAATACCAGTACTATTATTTCAACTTTGCTTGTCTGCTGGTACAAATACCAATTAAAAAACATACCACAGCTAAGGCTAACTGATTGAGAGCGGTGGCAGAAAGGGAAACTTTGCTTTTATAAATGCAGGTAAAAAAGTACACTAGATAGACAAATCCGAAGCGGTAGCGAAGTCTGACACAGCTGTTCAACTGTCCCTCTACACTCCGCGTATATCCAGGAAAGTGCCGTCTGAGAGAAATGTTTATGACCAGGGAGCTGGCAATGACGGACTATTACTTTAATCAGCCACTTAAATCTGACTTTTTCAGCTGTGCTTACTGGCATCATGTCTTTTACAATAAAGTAGGCTGTTGCATTTGTGATATCACTGTGTCTCTTAGCTTTTTGATGTAAGGCATGGCATGGGAGAAAATATCTGGGGCTATAAAATCTTGGATTGTGCGTGCATTGCATTGTGCAAGTAAACAGTCAACTGTACACTGTGCAAGGATGGAACTGCTTCAGATGGTAAAAATAACTTGTGGTATTAAATGCCTTTGTGGAAAAATGCTTTAATCACAATTTGCAGTGCACACTACTCTGCTTGTCTGTGGGACTTTAAATAGCCAAAATATCTCCACATTTCTGAATTCCTCCGACCCTTCTTCTCAACAATGTCCTCGTCTTTTGAGCCTTGGGCTGTATCCGTTGGGTGTCATGTTTGATAATGCTGTCACTTGAGTTTTCCTTAACATTTTCTGTTGTCATTTTGTCTTTTATCTTGCTTACATTCCTAATTAACTGGTGTATATGGCTCAAACATTAGTACACATGCAGCTGCCGGCTGCTCCTCCTACAGTGTGTGCATGAATCAAACCTGACATACAGTGGATATAAAAAGTGTACACACCCCTGTTAAAATGCCAGGTTTTTGTGATGTTAAAAAATGAGACCACAATAAATAATTTCAAAACTTTTCCCACCTTTAATAATGACCTATAACCTGTACAATTCAACTGAAAAACAAACATCTGTTAGGGGGAAAAATAAAAAAAATAAAAACCGTAAGCTAGTTGCATAAGTGTGCACACCCCTAAACTAATACTTTGTTGAAGCACGTTTTGATTTAATCACAGCATTCAGTCTTCTTGGGTACACACCTGCCATCAATTAAAGAGACTCTAATTAACCCTGAATAAAGTTCAGCTGTCCTTGTAGGATTTTCCTGACATTTACTCAGTTGCTGCTACAGCAAAAGCCATGGTTCACAAAGAGCTTACAAAGCATCAAAGGGATCTCATTGTTGAAAGGTATCAGGAGAAGGTACAAAAAAAATTCCAAAGCATTGGATATACCATGGAACACAGTAAAGACAGTCATCAAAAAGTGGAGAAAATATGGGACAACAGTGACATTGCAAAGAACTGGACGTCCCCCCAAAACTGATGAAAAGACAAGACGAAAAAACATCAAGTCTCCCAAAAGCATGTGGGAAAATGTTATGGTCTGATGAGACCAAGGTTGAACTTTTTGGCTACAATTCCAAAAGGTACGTTTGGTGCAAAAACAACACTTCGCATCAGCAAAAGAACACCACACCCACGGTGAAGCATGGTGGTGGCAGTATCATGCTTTGAGGTTGCTTTTTCTCAGCTGGAACTGGGGCTTTAGGAATTATGAACAGTTCCAAATACCAGTCACTTTGGGCCCAAAACCTTCAGGCATCTGCTAGAAAGCTGAAGATGAAGAGGAATTTCACCTTTCAACATGACAATGACCCCAAGCATACATCCAAATCAACAAAAGAATGGCTTCACCAGAAGAAAATGAAAGTTTTGAAATGACCCAGCCAGAGTCCAGACCTAAATCCAATAGAAAATCTGTGGGGTGACCTGAAGAGGGCTGAATTGTACAGGTTATAGGTCACATTAAAGGTGGGGAAATTTTTGAAATGATTTATTGTGGTCTCATTTTCTAACCTAAAAAAAAACTGGCAATTTAACAGGGGTGTGTACACTTTTTCTATCCACTGTAAATAGTTGTCCTTCATACTGATCCCAGAGCTTGCACCTTACAGTAAATGACATAATGTATGCAGCAAGTTTAAGCATTGAATAGTGTTTTGAAATGTCTACCCCCCCCCAGTTGCTTTGTTGTCTGCCTGTAGTGTAGGTGGGGACAAGAAAATCTCTGATTACTATCATGCACCATTGATTAATGTGCAATGAAACCATTATAGCACTGAACAAATGAGCTTGTTTGGGTGCACATTAAAACTCGGGTATGTACAGGTTTCTACACCAAACCATAAAAGCTGCAAATATTTGAAACCTGATTTGGTTTCCTTTTCAGCTCTGATTTCCTGCCTGTGGTGCTCATTTATGCAGCTATTTCAGATTGAAGTTACTCCTAAATAACATTGGAAAAAAAAAACGAGTGTGGAAATATTTCTGAATATATAAGAGCAGACCCATATAAGGGTATTATATTGAATTAAATAAGTAAATATTAGAGCTATTTTTTCTTTCAACATGACTGAATTGTGCTTTTCATGATACTATTTAAAACTTGCTTGTGTTTGGTGAGATCACAGTGAAAAACATTTTACTTAAAACTTTGTAATTAATCTGTAGTGGGAGTCATAGCTGAGTAATGACTGTGAAAGGACTCCTGGACATTGTTTTCACGTCCCGAAGAACAGCAGGGGAAAAAAAAAAAGCCTGTTGAAAGGAGACTTCATGAGGAAATATTTGAAATAGTTTCTATGTGCCTAATAACAATGTCATATATTGTAGAGCTGATTCTGCAAACAGCTTTACTTGATTGTGTACTGTTAATTCACAGAATGTTCCAAACCATGAGGAGTGTTAATCTATGGGATTCAAACTGTACCTGATTTGCTCATGTGGTGTAGGATTAAAAGGTAATCGGGAGGTCTTTTATGAAAGAAAATACAGTCGTATACTGGTACAGTGTTTCTGGCTTCTGTACACAGCAAACCATGGGCATTTTATGCAGTATTTGTATTCATTTAGTGTAAACAAGCTTTCTATTGTGCTGTCCAGTGGGAGATTGCGGTTGCTGGTGGCACAGAGTAATTATTCCTACTACATGGGAAAATGTCTTTTTTTTGTCACCATGTCACTGTATCTGCAGTCCTGTTTTCAGATGCTTAATTTTTATCAAGAACTTACTTTACTTTCCAGAATTTTAGTTTATCAAGAATTTTATTAGCTTTTTTTTTTTTTTATTAACTTTGAAGCATTATAAGCATTACAGTAACAATAACCCTGCTGTAATCATAAATACACTATTATGTATTTTCTGTATTGCTGTTCTAATCATGTGGTTACATTATTGCTACTCTAACTATAGTGCTAGCTATCTTGCATTGATACAGTAGATACTGCTGCAGAATGACAATATCAAAGGAAACTCTGGGGTAAGAACAGTTACCAGCAGCTATTGTTAAACTAGAGATGTGGCAGTACTGTAGGTAAAGCAGGCTTTACCACCATTGTATGCTGACATAATCCTTAACAAGGTTGAGTCATAATAGACTTTTAGAGTTGGACCAGTAAAAGTCAGAGTAAAAATATCCAATTAGATGCATTTGATTTGTGGCTATATTTATTTTCCCTGGTAATAATGAAAGACTGAAGTTTGAACGCTATGTAATTCACTCCTGCTGTAACACCTACTACTTTTTTTTTTCCCTACAGGGATTAAAGGCAGTTAAGTCTGTGCAATTTTCAGAACTTGCAGGTACAAATTTGTTCTTGCCATTTTCAGACCACCAAGGAAGTAGAGCATCCTGCCAGTGTAAGCCACGGTGTTCAAGCGCACACACTCACAGTATGCGTGCTACTGTGGAAGCCTGCATGACGCAGGAACATCATCTTGTCAGTTTTTCTAGCCCAAAGTCTTCCTAGAATCAAGAGGCAGTTTGCTGGTAGGGCCCACTGACATTGAATCACGTACATCCTCACGTCACGTGCACTCAAGTGTGGTCAGCACCATACAGTAAAAGTCCTCAGGCCTTTCTATAATTAATTATAAATCTAGAATTTCTCCAGCGTAGCATCATAACAATCTCTCCTCTCTATATATCCTCCGAAACAAACTCTCTCTCCTAGAACTTCCCCTAAAATGAAAACATTCACATTTAGAAGACATTTAAAAAATTAGACGAATGGCTTGAAATTAGTTTGACTTATTCTATTTAAAATAAGGCCCCAGGGAATGTCTTTATTTCGTATGCATGGCAGAGGTACTTGGAGACATTAACTACTCCCTGTTTTTCTGACTTTTCTTAATTTAACACTATCCGTAGAGTACCGTTTTTGAATTTTTTTGAGTCAGAAACTGACATTTATAATAAGTTTCACTAGCACTTCTCAGCGTTTTTCCCCACTTTTAACCGTCCTTTTTGTTTCCACAGAGCACAAAGCGTGTGCATGCGTTTTATCCTTTTTTCCGATCTCAGCGTCAGCAAGGTCAACAACTGATGTTTCAGACCAATATTGAAACCAAGAAGCAAGCGTCTGTCTACTGCTGGTGGTGCTCCATCGTCCGCTCGCTCACCCTCGGGTGCCTCTTTGAACAGGGGGAACCCAGCACTGTTCCCAGAAACCTTCAGTGTGTGGGTGTATCGAACGATTTAACGGTGTGTGTGTGTGTGTGTGTGTGTGAGAGAGAGGCTTGTCTTTGTGTTCTGTGTGTTTGTGTTTGCATATATAAGTTTGTGTGATTGTGCATGGACGTAAAGTGTGTGTGTGTATGTGGTTAGTCCATTCAATTACACAATCTAGCATGCAGTCTGAATCACATCCGGTTTCGAGCTGAAAATAACAAAACCACAGGGTGACAGAAAAGCAGCACAGCAGGCAACCGCCCACAGGGAGAGAGGAATACACACATATGCATACACACTCTGTCCAGCACTGGTCAGTTAGTATTTTTCACCAACAAGAATCAGACCTGGTGTCTGTTTGGGTGTGCCGTGCTTTGATTTCTGAGGTTTTAAGATAAAATGATTTCAAAATATTGTAAAACTCTTCACATGTATTAGGGCTTTTGCAAGAAATAAAAAAACAATTTGTGTTATCTTCTTAAACTACAACAGGACATATGACACTGTTATAAAGACAATGCGTTTGGCGTCCATGCAAAAATGCTGCAATCCATATCGGTTTTTAGAAACAGGACCAGTCATCCTTTAGATGTAAATTAATTTGAAATGACACAGTTAAAAACAGCCAGTCTGATGTACGTTGCTTTTTTGTCAGTATACTATATGGGGCAGGATGTGGTCAACTGTGTGCTACAAAGCTGCCTCCCACCTGCAGAGATGTGCTACTGCTACAAGACGACATTTGACACAAGATGTGATTCTTAACACAAAACAACAACAACAAAAGTGTGCAAAGCTGTGTTCAGTGACTATAGCTGGGAACTTTTGTGGTATCAAAATGTGTCTGTAAAAGCAACTAATGAAACTTAAATTACTGTTAAGTTAATTTAGAATGCTTTCAAAGACACCCACTTGATGAGTAAAGTGCCTGTCTGTTTGAGCGCGTGTGTGTTGGGTTAACTCGGTTGAGCCTTTTCTGTGAGCATTGGTGTGTCTGATACTTTATCTGCCATGTGCGGACGGTGTGTGTTGCTGTTAAAATACAGCACACGCTCTGGAATAAACACAAATGAGCCCCTTTTACGTAACATGGAATGGTATGACCCTTATTTCCACTAATTATGAGAGACAGTGGTCTCAGTAAACTGCTTTAACACAGTTAAAGTCCGAGCTTACAGATACTATCAGTAAAATGGAATTAGTAAAGGCTTTGGAGACAATGAATAAAGGAATGAATGTTGGAGGGAAGGGATTAAAAAGTTAAAGGAAAGTCGGGAAGAGAATAAGAGGACCTGAACGGAGAGGTATAAGAGATAAGTGCGGAAAAGAAGAAGACAGATAGGATGAGAGAAACAGAGAGAGAGAGGCTGAGAGCACTGTAATAATGTTTGGCCTTGGTCTGCCAGCGGGGTCCTTCCCCTTATGAAGCCAACAGGAATGTGAGGAATGCAGCATGAGAAGAGGGAAGGAGCGGAGGACAGGGGGAGAAAACAGAGGAGGATGATGGGAAAGAGAGAAAAGCCAAGAAGGAGGAGGAGAAAGAGGAGGAAGCAGAGAAAGGTATCCAGATGAAGACAGAAAGAGGGAGACGGGAAGATGCAGGAGAGGGAGGGTAATATGAGGAGGAGCAGTAGACACTGAGGAAAAGACATATTATCTTTAGTGGGGCTGTGTAAACACGAGAACAAAGAGGATGAAAATAATAAGGCTGGAAAACATTTGGAAGGAAAAGCACTGTGATTTTATTTTTGCGAATGCGGATATCGATGTATGCACGCAACCATGTGTTTGTGTGTGTTTACATATTTATCAGGTTGTGGGTAGTTGCACTGCCGAAGTACACACAATTATCTAAATTCTTTTTTCCCAGTAATCTCAGTGGCTAAAATTACATGACTGCAATATACAGAAAATGCCTTTTTCCCCCCATCTTTGGCATTTCTTTTGGTAAAACTCTGCCTTACTCTAGTGGTGGTCAGTTTATAATCAAGAGATGTAGACAGAACCTTTTGGAGGCTACATGCTTATTTAAAGTAACAAACATTCAGAATGCTGCTGTTAAAGAAATGCACACATTTCATTTTCCATTTAAACTGAACCCACTGAAGACCGCAGTTCTCCGCAAATTTAATCTCAGTACCTGCACACTGAGTTAATACCAGAATCTGACAAAAAATAACCACACTCGTAACTTTTGCAGCATAAAGCAAGAAGTAGTGGGGGTGCTTAATATGGCACAGAAGCCCCACTTACTTGCGGTTCAAAACTTCTGCTTGTGAGGGGCAGCCAATCACAGGAAAGGTGCTCAAAGGGAGGGGGAAGGGAGCTAAAAAAAAACAAAAAACGCTTGTTGTCTAGACACATGATGAACTGAGGCCCATACACGATATATAAGGATTACTTTGAACAGTAACTCATGCAAGGCTACTCTAGTAGAGTACAAGAGTAAAAATATGGAAATGAGTACAATCCTCTTAAATGTCAATTTAAAGCTATGGCGAGCTTGTCATGGCTTGTATAACTTGTATAACAAAAGTATATTAACTATTTCAAAAATAATAATAATGTTGTTTTATTTGTATAGTACTTTTTAAAGACATAGTTACAAATCCACACATAAAAAATAAGTCTACCTAACCCAGCATTCTGTACATACTTGCATGCAAAGGTAGCATGACTAAACTAAAACTAAAAAAAGGATATAATGTTAAAACGGTAACCTATAAAAAGCGTCAGCAGATGTTTAAAACAAACCACAGGCTCAGCCGACCTGATGAATTGAGGAAGACTGTTCCACATTTTAGGAGCTACAACCTCAAAAGTGTGGTTGTACAATGGGGAACAGTTGAAAGACCTTCATCTGATAAACTGAAAGCCTGACTGCTGGAATAAGCTCTTGGCAGTTCTGCTATATAAGCAGGGACAAAGCCACGAAAAGCCGTGCATGTGCTAATAAAATTTTGAAATGAATTCTGAATTTCAATGGAAGCAATGAAGTGAAGCAGGGGCTGATACGGGCTGGCAGGCTTTTGCTGATTTTTGTTAGCTGTCTAGCTGCTGCATTTTGGACCAATTGGGAGCAGTGCAAGTGAAGAGTGAGTAACAGTAAGCTAGATGGGAAAAGAGTAGTATGTGTCAGAAATTACAAGTTATGGGCTGATAGTACAGGTTTGACTTTTGCAATGATTCTTAATTAAAAGAAGCCTGAATGAGATATATAAGATATATGAAATCCAAAATTCAAAAAAACAGTAACATGAACATGAATCTTAAAAAGCTTTGTAAAAAAGGAGAAATTTCTTTCTTTCTTTCTTTTGTTAGTAAATGAGGTTGTCTCTGGGGTTTGAACAGTTGGTCAAAACAAGAATTCTGAACACGCTGCCTTGGGAAGATTGTTCACTGTTATCAATAAAGTTTTATGTTTTTATTCTGAAATATTTTTCCCAGTATTAGTGTGTTGGTCACTTGCACTTGTTTTACATAAGACTGGTATATGTCCGTGTCTTCAAATGAAGCTCTAGCCATCATAAATCTCGTAATGGAGTTCAGTGTCATGTTGTCACAATACTAGAATTTCAAACTCGATACTGATACCTAGGAAAATACTTGATACTCAATACCATTTTCAACACCACGGGGGGAAAAATTACAAAAAATCAAGAGGCTTTTTTTTCTTTTTAAAAAAGATTAGAACAATGCAAACAATAACATCAGTGACAACACTATTTTTCTGTTCACTGATGTAGTGCAATAAATAAATAAGGTGTATATATGACAAATATTTTAAGATTCTTTCAGGTAAAGTAAAAAAACAAAAAAGGCAACATTATTTTAGGTTGTCCGAGGTAGTGCTGTGCTACTGGTAACTTGGCTCCACATTTTCATTGCTGATCAAATGATTTGATTTGATAAAAATCAGTGGTGGTCAGCTGCTCACACTCACAATAAAAAAAAAATTAAAAAAACATTCTACAACAAGAATCAAATAATAAATAAAATATGTATTAATTAAAAATACACTCATTACTGTCTGTCCTGTCGTTAAGGTCCAACAGGTCCATAAGGTGCTCCTCCACTTTTCTATTCCCTCCTCCGGTTCGCTCCACACCCCTCCCCTCCAGAATGTCGTGCAATCTAATCACCCGGGGGGACAAAAGACTTTCTCAGTCTGTCTATGGAGCAGCTCTGAGACAGCAGTCTATTGCTCAATGTACTCCTCCTCTGTGTGAAGGCAGAGTGCAGAGGGTGGTTAGTATTGTCCATGATTGACTTAAATCTGGTCAGTGTTCTCTGCTCTAACAGTACCTCCACAGGGTCCAGCTTCAGCACCACAACCGAGCCTGCCTTTTGGATTATTTTATTCAGCCGGTGTATGTTCTTCTTGTTGGTACTGCTCCCCCAGCAGACCACAGCAAAGACAAGCTCGCTGGCAACCACTGACTGATAAAACATCTGTAGCAGCAAATAGAGCTGGTAAGGTAGGCTGCCAGCGTTTCTGTCTAGTTGATGCTAGACTTTTCTTGGCTTCAGTCTTTAAGAGAAACATAACAGTTTTTAGACACAAATAATTGTGTTATCTTGATTAATTAACACCGTCTATTTTAATGTTACAGACAGGCAGGACTGATAGCATTTGCTGCCTAGCTCCAACTTTTAAGATTATCATTTTATTATTAGCCATATTATCATTATTATCATTAGCCATAGTGAGCCGCTATCTTAATGATAACTTAACAGACTGTTAATGTGGCCATTGGATAAAGGTACTTTCGTCTGCTCCCTTATTTCCACAGGGGTTGCCACAGTGGATGGATCCACATATTTGATTTGCAAAGATTGTTTTCTCCGATACGCTTCCAATCCTCCCAATTATCTGGGCTTGGGGCCAGCACCGGCACTAGGAGTACACCATCTTGTGACCCCCTGAGGCTGGGTTTGTGGCTGTCAGGTAACTGCTAATAGTTAAGCAGCTAACATTAATGTGCATGCCGGCCAGGTTAACATTTACAATAACTGTTCATTACTTCAATGTTTTTTTTCTTTTGTTTTTTTTTTTTTTTTTTCAACTTCAATTTTGTTGAAACAGGAGCTTTACCAACCTCTCGAAATTCTCACAACACTCACAATAACTTTAGATACCTTTAATAGTAATTGTAAATGGAAACAAAACACAACTATGCAGATTGTATATTGTCTGTGTATTTCATGTGTGTGTTGTGGGGACTTACTGTAAAAGTATTTATCCAGTCACATTATGGGGATGTGTCTTTGTTATGGGTACTTGCTTTTTGTCAGCATAATGTAAATCACCCCCTGCATCATATTTGCACTTGTTCTTTACCAATTTTGGGTTGCTGATTTCAAAAATAATATCCATTTTGCTCTATCACGTCACGTTTTTTCACAAGCGGGAATTGTAAACATGATCTAGATGTTTTTTGCTATATCT
>VUQI01055376.1:0-14426 GCA_015106735.1 Paratilapia polleni | reverse complement strand
CACACACACACATATATACGCACACACACACACACATATATACGCACACACACACACACATATATATATATATATACACACACACACATATATATATATATATACACACACACATATATATATATATATACACACACACATATATATATATATACACACACACACATATATATATACACACACACACACACATATATATATACACACACACACACATATATATACACACACACACACATATATATACACACACACACACATATATATATATATATAAATATAATTTAGAGGGAAACATAAACTCTGTATATATAATATATATATATACAGAGTTTATGTTTCCCTCTAAATTTTAAGAATGGGTATATTTTTAGTGGCTACGTTTTTCTTGTCTTGGTGCTCCTGTGTCACTCACCTCAGTGCCTGAGCCAGGGAGAAAAGTTTTGATAGTGATTGTTCTCCCTGGAGCTGGAAACTGGGCCTCCATTATGGCTCTCATGAATGGCTGCACCAAGGCAGGAGACAGAGCCCTGCGTCTCTCCACCTCGTCCAACACCTACATTACACACACATATAAAGAGATGCTTTAAAATTGATTTTATTTGTCAGAAATGTTATCACGGAGGACCAATGGGAGTGGTTCACCTTGGAGAACAAGTTGAAACAGCCAAGGTGACTGACAATACAGTAGACCTCTGGCAGACGTTTGCCTTTTCCACTAGGCTGAAAATAAAAAGATGAAAATATTACACATAATTCTCATTTGTATACTTCTAGACATGAAGACATATTAATATACAAATCAACAGTACACACATACACATGCTGTAGAAATGCATAAGCAGAAACACATGCACACCCGCACATACACAGTTCCCAGTCTCACATATTTCCGCCCAGACTCTGAGATGGGCTGTTTTCCCACAGGCACAGGCACACTATTCTGGTATGCTTATTTACTCAGCCGTCATTGTGGTATTTAGCTACTTCCTGTTCGGTGACGGCACACGATTTCTATTTACCAGTAAACGCCGGCAGTACCCGAACCTTCTGCTCCCGTCCTCTCCAGTCAAAACAAATGAAAACATCTCACTGCGAAGAATGAGCCACGACAAAAATGTGATTAGTGTATTTTTATTGTTCAAATGAAAAACACACATACTGTAAGGATCAACTAATAATGAAATGTATTACTGTGAGTTTTCTTGCAAAATAAATAGTTGGATTTTCAGTCTGTATTATATTGAGATAAATAGCTGTGGGGGTGCCATTACCCCAAGTGTGCCATTGTGTTAATTTTACACTCTCACCTTGGGTATCTCTCCACCGGCTCCCAGTCTTTTGCATCAGGGAAACAGAATTGAGGAATGATCCTCAGCTGATCCTCTGTCTCTCTCATGAACTTGAAGGTTCGCTCCAGCTGCAACATTCAGTTAACAGGAGTAGGTTTGTTATTGCAGGCATTTTGATTGTTACCATTTTAAAATCAGGTAAATTACAAACGGATCAACTGTGCTTCTGAATCCTTGATTCAGTGCCTTTAATTTATTCACCTTCATAAATTGTTCAGCATTCAGGACTTATTTACCACGCCCTGCATTGCCTGGATTTCATTTTTGACACATTTGGTCCTAAATGAAATTACCACAAAAATGGGCCATGACTCAAGCACTGCTCTGCTGCTGACCTTAGGGGGGAACTGCTGTGTGACTTCGGGCAGATAGTGGCCTCCAGCCTTTGACTTCTGCAGCGACACAACCAGGAAATATTCAAAAAGTTTGCGCTGGTGGAACTCCTGTTCCATAAATCGTTTTCTGGTGTTGGTACCATTGTAGTGGACCTGAGCCTGGCTCCGCTGACTCAATATGGACTTGACTGACACGAGACGCTGACGGTGAGCTGGAAGAAAGGACGTAAGATACAGTGCGGTTAAACATGTCACTTTGATATATTAAAAAAAAAAAAAATACTGATAGGTACAATGAATAAGTAGCACCCTACCTTTTGCTCTTTCTTCAATTTCACTCTCAGAGTCACTGTTCTCATCTGTTACTATAAATGAAAGCACAAGAATCCACATTTACACTTTAGACAGTAAAATAAATCATTGAAATTAATTTTTATTCCTATTAACATCATCACCTCTTCCTGAACTTGTCTCAGCATAATGATAGATCCTTCTGAGATGTTTTTTCCTGCTCCGAGCTTCAAATATGCTGTTGATCCTCAGTACAATCTGTCAAAAAAATGATGTCTCAGTGTCAATAAATACTACAGAGAGATATCTGTCTCCAAGGTGGAAAAGAAAGCTCTGTCTCTTTAAGGCCCCCCCTCCCTTAAAAGCCAACTTTCTCCTGATTGGCTACCCCTAGCTTGGCTTCCATAGGCCCCGCCTCCTCATCTCTGGCACAGCCAGCAACACAGTGCTGACATGACCATATAAGGAAATCTGTGCCCAGCTGATGTCAGCCCAGCACAAGGCTAGAAAAAAGGCTGATAGTGTTCAGAGCAGTCTGAAGTCTGAGCTTTTTTCTCAAAGAGATTACGTTTTACTTTTTTGGGGCCACATTTAATAATGCCATCCGACACTGTAAATATATACACCTATGACAGAAAGTGAGGGAAATCTTAATAGGTCCCCTTTAAATCTGCTTTGGCAGGCATACTGGGTTGAAATTGGAGATGAATCTATTAATAAACAAATAAAAGAAACAATTTTGTCAACATGCATATGATGTTGATAAGATTCTGCTCTAGAAAACATGCAGTCAAACACAGACTGTTGGTATCCTGCGGCAGGTGCGGCTATAGGAATCCCCAGGCAGCCAGGTGGTGTGTTCAGGGCCGGTGGGAGTAGATGGAGGGCTGAGCTGGGGTGGAGATGAAACGCCTCCACTGCCAGCGCTGTGGAGTTGCTGGTTGGTTCTCCGCATGTCCAGCAGCTTAAAGCTCCTGCCTGAATTCTGCCTGAAGAAACCCGGTCTGGAGGCCTAAGGACAGAAAAATAATTATTTTTAATCTTTCATAATCTTTTAAATCAAGTGGTTGCTGCATTGCTGTATGTTCAGTGTATATTTGAACCTTAGTAGTGTCAGCGCCAGGAGAGGAAGGTAAAGACTGCTGGGAGCACTGGCTCTCTAACTCTATGTCCTCATAAGGGTTCTCATTGGATGAGTCTGCAGAAAGACCAAAAGTGTTGTGTGCAGTTCAGGTTAACAAGCATTTTCCTGTTATTGATCATGTGCATAAAAATGACAAGGGGTTCAGTCGTCCTTCTATTGCCAGTAACAGATCTTCACTATGGAATATTTCAGTGTTGTATGCAATTCTGATCATCTAATTTGGGTAATTCAAATATACTGAAAGCTGTGATTGTAGCTACTTCCCAAATAAAGGTTTTACATTAAAAAACAGATACCCTTATTATTATTTTTAATATTTCACAGTAAAGCATGGCTGAAAGCTGCATTAGTCCTGTCCCAACCCCTTATACTTAATTTGTGAGCCTTACCTAAAGGTACTTTAAGGTAGTTTTAAGTACTAAAAGTAGTAAAGTAGTTTAAACTTGCTCCTACCCCAGTTACAAACGGTTATCACACACTGACACATTATGTAACCTGACCTTTTATCACAGACTTTTAGGTATCATAGTTACCTGTTTCATGCAACATAGTAGTTTTGGGTTTTTTTTGGCATGCTTCTGCCAGTAAGTAAAAGATGTGAGTGCTTTGCCAGCTCTGACAACTGTACTTGTTATGTGCGCCACAGTCACCTGGCAGCTATTATTCTTTCTGTAATCCCTATTAACCTGCTCTCTCTCGTAGGCTCATCCTTAGTGCTGATTGGCTGCAGAGGCTCCCCTGCATGCATATAAAGCTGGAGAAGGTGCAGAAGTGGCATTTTTCCTCAGTTGCTTTTTGCATTTTACCTTATTAATTATTAGTTAAGTTACCGGCAGTCCTGTTTCCAGTTGTGATTTTATTAGTTTATTTTGCTACTTTTACTTTAGTGGAGAAGACTGAAGTCAACGGCCCGTTATGTGGTTGGTTAATGGTCTCCTTCCTCTTTTGTTTGTTTTTATTGGGGCTCCCATCTCCCTTATTTGTGTTTGATCTTTGCAAGTAATTATTTCTGTATTATTACAAGTTTCTTGAAATGCAGCATCTGGCATCTTATATGTTAGGTACCTTTGAGCCATGGATTTAGAGACTGTAACTGTAACTGTTTTTGATTGTTTTCTGCAGAGTACTGTAATTTATGGAGAAGTGGGAAAACCTAATGTGACAAAACAGCCTCAGTCTCAACTGCTTCCGCTCTAACTACACTTCCACTACATTTTGTACAGATTTAAAAAAGGGAAATCAGTGATGGACAATGTAGGTTGGTTTCTGACCCAGGATGTCTTCATAGTGATGTTCCTGAGACAGTGAGCGAGAGAAGAGCAGGCTATTTGACCCCGCAAGGTCTTCAAACTCAAATGATCTCCTGTCATGGTGAACAGAAAAAGAACAAGTTAATACATTATTATGTTCTGTTTACTTTATCAGCAAGCAGTTCATCTTTCTGATCCCTCAATACCTGTTGAAGTTATCTCGGAGTCTTTCACCCCTGGGTCTCCCGTAAACGCCAGAAGGAGGTTTTAAGGAAGTTTTCGAAGAGATTGATGGCAGTGGGGGGAGGTTCCTCTGCCCTGTCCCCTGCCTCCTTCCCAGGGTGGCAGTAGCTGGGTGCTGGAAGGTACGTCTGGGTTTAGGGACTGGGTTGATGGGAGGTGCACCCGGCTCTGTGTACACATTTTCATGCTGCTCCTTCCCTTCTTTGGTCCCAGAAGACCTTGCTGCCACACTCCTTTGACTTAAAGCTTCTGATTCATTTTTCTTTGCCTCCACCAGCTTATCCTTGCTCGGTGGACTGAAGTAGTTTCCAAGCTCTGGAGGGGTTTTCCCGTGGTTCTCCCCCATAGCCTCCAGCTTTTTAAAAAGACTGAATACGGCTCTCTTCTCGTGGCTCGTTTGTTCTGCTGCTCTGCTGTCGTTGCTTTTTCTCAGTGTTCCCACTTGCTGCTTTTCTGTCACTGTAGGCGAACAAGGCCTTGAATCCCCAAGCTTTTCTACATTCTCTTTCTCGTGTTCTTGCTTTTCTTTGTGAACAACAACTCTTCTACAATCATCCCCCATTTGGTTGTCACCAGGCTTACTGCTACTGAGTGTTCCTCTTTGCTGTTTTGCAGCTTCAACTGGTGAACAAGGCCTCGAATCTCCAAGTTTTCCAACATTTTCTTTCCCAAGATCCTGCTTCTCCTTATGAGCTACTTTCCTGCAGCTTTCTGTACTTTGCTTATCTTCTATACTTTTATTGTTGCTTTTTGTCAGGGATTCTGTCCTTTTTACAATACCACATTGGTCCACAGTACCTGAGGTAAGAGATGAATGCGTAGGCTCCTTGCCCTCCCATAAAGAAATCTTGTCCCTGATACTGCAGCCATTGGACCTGGGCAGCTTGGCTCCTACCAAGAGAGCATTGTCATTGCTGTGAGGGTCAAAGGTCGGCCTCCTGTATGCCATCATGAATGATTCTTCCTTCTGGTTGATCAGGTTTTCCAGTGGGGTAAAGGGGTGTTTTGGTGTTCTCTTTCTTCTTTGCTCACCTCCCTTGTTTTCCACTGAAGCAGAATGGAAAGAACTTTTCTCACCCAGAGAGCCCCTCTTTAGCCTAAAAATACAAATAGAAAACCTCTTCAGAGAGCCTTAACATATGAAAACACATACACAAATCACATAACAAATCTGAAACACAACTAAAATTAAATGTCACCTTAGTTTCATGATTCCCAGCCAGAGGGCATTCAAAGATTTGGGAGTAAGCTAATGTGAAAATGTTTCTTATAAATAAACAGCCAAATACAGTTATGAGTTGTTGTAATGCTGATCTAATTTTTTTACTAAAAATTGAGTCAGTTTTAACACCTGAACATTACTTGCTGCTATATTTTTCAGTCTATGACAGAAAGTAACTAAAACCCCATTTACCGACAAACTAAAAGCTAAAAGTAATGGATTCTTAGTTCCAAAAGCTTAAAATGATAATAGAAGTCTTTGAAATAGTTGCTGAAAGTTGCCAATAACATATTTTATTGGCTACACATAGTGGATAAGTTGTTGAAATAACTGGCTAATGGATAAAGGTTTAAAATAGTTAACATGATTATAGTTAGCTAAAAGTAGGCCAATGGATGAAGTGTTCAAATAGCTACAAGACAAAAGTGAATGTTCAACCATTCTGCCACTTGAAATTTTAGTAAAATGAGTATAAATTAAACTGTATGAAAAGAATCTTGCAATGGCCATACTACACTCAACGCAGCGGGAAACCATTCTTGCGTGGAGCTAGCCATAGAAAAGAATGGATTTCAGAGCACAGTGGAGCCGCTGTCGCTTTGTATGTGGAAGGAGCTTAATTGTGCAAAATGGAACAAAGTCAAATAAGTATACCTTTCCTGTCCTTACAAGGACATAAAAGGTCTCAAAAGAAATATTTACATAAATTATCTACCTGAACTGCTGTCCCTTTAAGCATTTGGTACAAAGAATTCAAATTTGAAAGAAATGCATGTATGCGCCACTGGGTGAATTCATACCAACTCAACTGGAGAGATGATTCAAACACTGGACTACTAAGACCATCACCTCATACTGTATAATATTTTCACCTGAACAGTTCAATAACTTTCAACAACTTACAGAAACTTAACATTTAGAGAAACAAGGCTTCTTTAAATACCTTAACTTAAGATATAATTTTGAAAAAAAAAAAAGTCAAATCCGCAGGGGAAGAAGGACAGAATTTAATTAAAATATTTATTCATGCATATAAGGTTAATATTTCTAGAAAGCCGATATCTAGGATTTACCTAACCTTACAATCAAATAGAGGTCTCTCCACAATGTATGTTAAATCAAGGTGGGAGAAAGAAGCAAACATAGAGCTAACTGAAGAGCGCTGATTTAAAAATAAGTAGAACACAGTGTACGGGCTCAAGCTCGGGTCTGTGGAGGGAATTCTCCTGGAAAAACACGTTAAGGTTTTTCATAACTCCAAAAATAAAACATCACAGAGTAAAATACCTGAACATGGTCAGTGTTGCAGAATGTGTGGTAATATGTCTGCTAATATGTCACTTTCTGTTTGTGGTTTCTTCTTACTGGTTGGATGTGGTAACAGAGATCATATATATATATATATATATATATGATATATATATATATATATATATATATATATATATATATATATATTATATATATGATATATATATATGATATATATATATGTGTGTGTGTGTGTGTGTGTGTTACAAATGCAAGTAAGAAAGCAATAACTAAGAAATGATCAAATAAAATTAAGTTAAGTTAAACAAGATTGCAGACCTGAATAAATACACATTTCTGAATTCAATCAGAAAAATAGGAAATTTATTAATGCTAATTAAAGGCTAACTGACTACCACCAGAGTTTCCTGAACTTCCCAGTATGGTCACTGTGACTGCCAGTTAGGGGACACTCAGTCTTTTTCTGGACAGTGGGAAAATTCATCCTGAGAGTAAATGCCAGAGGACAAGCCTATGACCGAGCATCTTCTTCTCATCGGCCTCGCTAAATAAACACATACTTGGATCGGAGCCCATTTCATCAAACTGTTATGTTTTAATAAATAAACGGGAGGAAATGGGAAGCCCTAAGCTGAAAGACCTTTTCTGACTTTTCCTTAATGGATGTAACGATTAAAGGGCGGACAAACACGGTTTCTTATTTTCTCAGGGCTCGGGAGGAATTTGTGAAGGCTGATGTCCTATTTTAATGCTTCACCGATAAACCTGCTCAGATGCAAACCTGTTGACAGATGAGTAGATGCAATCTTGCTTTGTTTTCATTATCTCAGCGGCCTCCATGATCACTGTACACCTGAGAGAGAGAGAGAGAGAGAGAGAGAGAAGCATCTCCTGTCAGCGTCTTTTGATGGTTTGATGAGTGACACATTCAGAGTTTAGAGACAACCTGTCTTATTTGGCTCCAAATGACAATTATTGCCAGACTTTACACTCTTATGTGGTGTTCTCATTACATTTTAGTAGGAGATCCCTTGGTAAGATTAAGCTGGTTAAGTTCAGCATTCAGGCCAGGGGACAGCTGGGCAAACTCAGCAGAAACATGACAGCCAGAGACTCAAGTGCAACTCCCTGAAGTAGTTCATCACACAAACTAACACTTTGTTCAGCAGTCATTTAGGGGCTGCCTTTTCTTTCCTTTAGTGTATTGTAGTGTGATCATTTTTCCACCACTTTGTGCTCACAGGAGGCTAACCTTTGACCCCCACAGTGACAAAAATGCTGTGCAAATTCTCATACTTTCACATCTCTGAGGTCAATGTTCTTAAAGTTCAGTGTCCTCTAAAACAATGTTTGGTAATTTCCCATATCTGAGGCTACTGTCAACATTTGTTTAGTGATATGCGGTCTAAATGATATCATGGATGTGCATAGGGACTACATACAGCCCTTAGGGCTGTAGGGTAGCTAATTGGCTATAAAACAAGGCATGATGTGATAAAAAACACAAAAAGTCATTCAGAGCTGCACCTTTTACAAGATGATACATCCTGACAACTTAAGAAACACAGTATTAGGTAGAAATGTAAATAAAAAAAATGTTTAAAAAAAAAACAAAAAAACAAAAAAAACACCATTTGAATCTTTCTTTCCTCACAACTGAAGTTTTTAAACATTTGAAATATACACCTCAGCCATTTCATTAGTTACACCTTGCTAGTATCAGGTTGGACCCACTTTTGCCTTCAGAACTGCTTTAATTCTTCAATGGCACAGATTCAACAAGGTGCTGGAAACATTCCTCAGAGATTTTGCTCCATATTGACATGATAGCATCAAACAGTTGCTGCAGATTTGTCTGCTCCACATCCATGATGTGAATCTCCTGTTCCAACACATCCCAAAGGTGCTCTGTTGGATTGAGATCTGGTGACTGTGCAGGCTATTTGAGTACAGTGAACTCATTGTCATATTCAAGAAACCAGTTTGAGATGATCTGAGCTTTGTGACATGGTGTCTTATCCTGCTGGAAGCAACCATCAGACGATGGGTACACTGTGGTCATAAAGGGATGATCATGGTCGGCAACAATACTCAGGTAGGTTGTGGTGTTTAAATGATGCTCAGTTGGTAGTAAGGAGCCCAATGTGTGCCAAGAAAATATCCCCCACACCATTACACCACCACCAGCAGCCTGAACTGTTGATACAAAGCAGGATGGATCCATGCTTTCATGTTTTCTGACCCTACTATTCCGGTGTTGCAGCAGAAATCAAGACTCATCAGACCAGGGAGCATTTTTGAGTCTTCTATTCTCCAGTTCTGGTGAGTCTGTGCAAACTGTAGCCTCAGTTTCCTGTTCTTAGCTGACAGGCGTGGCACCTGTTGTGGTCTTCTGCTGCTGTAGCCCATCTGCTTCAAGGTTCAATGTGTTGTACATTCAGAGATACTCTTCTGCTTATTTTAGTTGTAACCAGCAGTTATTTGAGTTACTGTTGCCTTCCTATCAGCTCAAAGCAGTCTGGCCATTTTTCTCTGACCTCTGGCATCAACAAGGCATTTTCGCCCAGAGACCTGCTGCTCACTGGATGTTTTCTCTTTTTCAGACCATTTTCTGTAAACCCTAGAGATGGTTTTGTGGGAAAATCCCAGTGGATCAGCAGTTTCTGAAATACTCAGACCTGCCCGTCTGGTATCAACAACCATTTTACATTCAAAGTCACTTAAATCCCCTTTCTTCCCCATTCTGATGCTCAGTTTGAACTTCAGCAGGTCGTTTTGACCATGTCTACATGCCTAAATGCATTGGGTTACCACCATGTGACTGGCCGATTAGATAATTTGCGTTAACAAGCAGTTGAGCAGGTGTACCTAACAAAATGGCCAGTGAGTGTATATTTGAAAGTAGTGAAATTCTGTTCTGTAGTAATGTATTTCTTTTGGCAAAGACAAACTCAGTGGCATAATGCGTATTCTGCTGAAATCTAATCACTTCCAACATTCTCTACTATTAAATTACAAAATTAAATTTGCTTCTTACCTCCTTTTGCTGCACAGTTTTCATGTGTTCATCAGTGAAATGGGAGCACAGTGCATCCCTTGCTGCTACAACAGTATCCATTGGTATAACCTCCAAACGGCTGTAGTGTGCAGTATGTACGTCCAGGGTCAAATAGATGTTCTAAGTTGATTTAAGCAATTCATCGAGTGCTTATCTGAGTGAGCCTTAGAGATATACGCATTTCATCTCAAACTAATGGACATACCCTCCTCTCCCTGCCTCGCCTCTAATCTTCAGCTTTCATTCACCCTCTCTCTCCCCTCACCCTGGATATGACTTCCTCCCTCTCCCTCTCTCTCTCTGTTTCTCTTGCTCTCTGTCTTTACTGTTGATTCACTTACAGCTGACTAGCTGTGTAAGAATGAATGAATGAAAGCCTCCTAATGCTGACTAAAACTACTTCATGCCACACTTTTCTACTAGCTGCATGGAAATTTGCGGCTCGTGGGACTGACAGGATCGTATTACAGTATTTCCCTCCCAATCTGAAGTTCATTGGAACGGTTTGTGTCTCCAGCTGCACACCCCCCTCCCTTTCCAATGATGTTATGTTCACTTTCACACAGAAATTGATAGGAGAAAAGAAAAAAATAAATAAATTATACATTTGATTTTATTTTTTAATGTTTTGAATGTAACGTTTATGCCACAGCTGCCCTAAATTAACAGTACTGGTAATTACCAAAATCATTTGTTATGTTTCTGTAATGGTTAATCCACCAGTATGCACAAGCTCTGCTAAAATATAATTATTGTTGCCATCTATGAATTTTCTAATTTACTGTTTTACAAAAAAACAGAAAAACATTGTAAAGCACATTATTATTTTTTGGTTAAGATGCCAAATTACAGTTATTTACTTACATTCCTGAACATAAACATTAGTTTTAGTGGTTGAATGTTTTGCTTGATTAATTTCTGACTTCTCAGAGAAGTCCAATGTGCCGGCTCAGATTTGGGTATAAAAACGTGAATTCAGTTTGAAATTCCTCACTCCTGTTCAAAATGGTAAAATGTCGAGAACTCACTGAACAGGAAAGAGTCCACATTAAAGCACTTCATGATGCTGGATGGTTTTTATGACAGGTGGTCTAATGTATTTGTTAAGCACTGTACATACCACGTGTCTATTTGAATTTGCTACATATAATCTTGAATTTAAATTCTTCTACCTTTTTCACTCTAGTCTTTTTGCACACTGTGAGCCACATTGCACTTGGACTGGTTCTTAAATATCACTTTTCTACTCTATTTGAGCCCTCAGAGTGCTTTATACTACATGTCTCATTCAACCAAGCACTTGTTTCTATGCCTAAGTGCTTGTTTATCTAACATTCACACACATTTACACAACGATGAACACATCAGGGGCAACTCGGGGTTGAGTATCTTGCCCAAGGACACTTTGGCATGGAGACTGGAGTAGCTAAGGATCGAACCACCAACCTTCCGATTAGTAGAGTCACAGCCATCCACTTAACTGCAGGTAAACCATTGAGTCTTAAAATATGTAGAAGCTAGAGGGCTTTGTAAATGTATCAGATATAAGCTATGATAAATGTATATCATTGCTAAAAAACTTACCAGAATACCAGAATTCAGGTGCTGTCCAAGTTCATGGCTGTATCCCCACTGCAAACTGGAGCATTCAGTGACAGCCTTTTTTGGCGGTGTAGCTTTTAAACTGTAAAGAAATGTGCTTGCAGCCAATGAAAGCTGGGCTCTTACTCACAAGTGGCACGGCAGCAGGTGAAATCTGAACAGCTGCCTCCTTTTTTTTTTTTTTTTTACCCCCACAGTCATTCCCAGCTGTTTTTTCTTGGTAGTGGGTGGAGGGGTGTGTGTAATTCCACTCCTGTCCTACTGGTGGCAGCAGCGCGCCGCAGTGCTCTGCGGTCTGTGACGTTTAGAGTGATGGGGGGGTCCACAGTAAACACAACACTGTTGCCACACCGAGAACAAGCTGGCTAACGAGAGTCGGGGCTGAAAAGGTAAGCATATGCTCTTGTTTCTAAAGAGTTTGTAACTGTTAGCTGTTTGTTCGGGGACGGTGTAAGGTGTAGCGAACCCGGACCTGACCAGGCTCGAAGCAGGATTCACCTTATGTGCCTTGTCATTGAGTGAAGCACGCACCGGTGGACAGAAGCTGCTCGGTAGGTTTAACGGTGGCTTCTTGTAAGGAAAGACAATGCTGGCGAACGTTGATTCGGTAGGCTGAACAACAGTGGACGTCTTGTACCTTAAATAATAGATGAGTTGTTTATCCAAGATCCACAAAAATCCGTAAAATGCTGATTACACGACAGCGCAAACAAAAGCCCAGTCTGTTGTGATCTGCTGAAATTTTACAAGGCAACAAATCTCGGTGATATTCCCCCAGTGTACAGTGTTATGTGTACAGTCTAGCACAGATCGCAAACAGTTTTTGGCAAATCCTGTTTGTCTTCAGGGAGCTTTTCTGATAGGCGCCTTTCTAGGTAACAGCCTGTCTTTAAAGGGTTGTGTTATGAGATAACAGGTTTGTATTGTTAAACTCCCGGATGAAGGTTTTGCAATAGGTAAAGTACAGTCTGGAGAGGATATCACGATAATTGCGCTATACTTGGGACGTGCAAAATGCTGATTTATTGATGCACAAATCCAATAAATATCAGTGTATTTTAAACTTGCCTAAGTGTCTCATTTGCCAGGGGTAGATGTTTTTTTTTTTTTAATTATGTCTAGTTTAAACAACAATGTACACAAACTTCTGTAGATACTGTTGCCTGCCTGGTCCTCAGGACTTCCTGGGTTGAGAAGTGCAGTCACTGACTTTCATTTTTTACTTGTCATTCTATAAATGAACCAAGCAGACCTATTTAAACTGTAATTTTTTTCTTGTTTAGTTTGTGTAATGATCTGCTGCATAAACAAGTACAACAGTAACCTGCATGAAACCAGCGTGCAGGGTTTAGGTGCCAACAGGGCACATTTGAGTATCGCGACAACAGTAAACCAGCTAGACCTGATATCTGACCACAGGATTTTTTCACAAATGTTTTCAGTGTCACTAGTGAATTTCTTAAGCAGCTAACCAGAATTGTGTTATCAGGGCAGATAAAATTGGATCCGTGTGTTTGTAGTTGGTAGAGTGCTACTGTACATGAAGCAGAGCAGTGTTACAGCTGAACATGATGGGGGAGGTGGAGTGGTTTAAGAGGCACTCAGTGTACACTGGGCCTGTTGATGCCTGTTTTTAAAGGCAACACACAGACCCCAGCATTCAAACCAGGTGTATTAGTTCATATTCAGCTTTTACCCCATGGTGGCATTTTGCTTTAACAAGAAAGTACTGACTGGCTGTCATAATGTACTTGTTTTAAGGAACAAATAAATCAGGTAAAATAATATTTGTCCCCTGGTACCCACAGTCTTCTTTGAACCATAGACTGTATATAAAAGATGGATGTAGCCACCATGATGTCATCCTTTTGTTAGTGAGGTCATGATGTTATTTGATTTGACACTGACTTCCTTCTTCTGCAGGCACACCTTTGACCCCCTAGTGATGCGTTTGTCTCATGTGGTATAGTGGAAGACTCTAGCTGAACCCCCCCTCCCTATCCTCGAAGACCTTCTCCACCACCTTCTTCCTCCTCTTCCTTGCTTCGGCCACCCCTGTGATGCCTCTCTCATGCTGTGCCTCTCTGTCACAGTACACCCATCATCATCTGGTTGTCTTCCTCCTCACCTTCTTTAGGTAATTCAGAGCAACCCTGCCATAAAGGACTTCCTGCAAATCTTGAGTAGAGATGCAACTATCCTCCTGGGTTGGTTTCTAGAAAACCTTGTGCTACCAGATACGTCCACAGAGTAACAAAAAACTAATGAGGGCTAGACTGTGCAGAATGTACCAGTGACCTGTTTTTGGGTTTTGTTTTGGTAAATTATTTATTCAGATACTTAAAAGAGTTACTGGAATGATGAGATTTACACATATTTTTGCAGCTGTTTTAAACCCAGTAGGTCCACATGAGCAAAGCAGTTAATGCAACTAATGCAGAGACACAGTGTGAATGGATTTCAGGTGTGAGTTTGGGTTAAAGGTCTCTGGGTTGAGATTAAGTCAGGTCAGACATTGTTAAGATAGCATGAAATATCTACACACTGAGAAATATATTGGACAGTAGAAAAAATAAATATCCCTTTTGTTATTGTTTTTTTTTTTTTTTTTTTTTTTTTTTTTTTTTTTTTTTTAAAATATTTTTTTTTTTTATCTT